>JANHFL010002516.1:101101-124713 GCA_032468155.1 Oxyrhabdium leporinum | reverse complement strand
AAATATAAAGATGGTTTATAATCATGAATATGCCAATATAAGTAACAGAATTGTAAATAAGCTAATATAAAGAGAAAACTAGTCAAATCTATTTTGTTACATCACTACTATTGTTAGTATATATATTTTTTCTGTATTTTCACTAATGATATGCCCTGACAATACACTGTATTCAAAATGTTTATGAATTTAAAAAAAAAACATTAAAAAAAAAGCAGTGTTAATTTTTAAATCTGTAATTCCAGCATTTTAAAATGCTTCTCAATTCCATGTCTTCCCAGTTTGGGAATCCAATTTCCTGTATTTTTGAAGAAGAAAAAAGTTTATTTCTCTCTCTCTTTCATTCTTTTCCTTCCGGTTTGATAATTTTCTCAAAGTGTTTACTCGCTGCTTTAACAGATAATTCTGAGCTAATAGTTCCCCTGAACTTTCTCTTGGGGTTGAGTTTTAGTAAAAAAGGATCCTCTCACCCAGTCCCACACTGTTCACCGAAATCCGCTCCAGCACAAATCTTAGATGGTCATCGGCTGTCCTGGCTTCATGGCAATCATCTTGGGGCTGCCTCTTCTCCTCGTCATGACTGAGAGGAAAAGAAAGCCCTGGGTCAGGCAGGAGAGATGCGGGCGCCCCTCTTTGCTTCGCCACTCCTACAAAGCGGCTTTGGCTCCTTTCAGAGCTCACCAATGGGGAGAACTCGGCATGGGAGTGTGGAGAACTGCTCTTTGTGTCTGATCTCGCCACGACATCAGCTGGAAGTCCCTATTCCATACCTTTTAAATTTCAATTTTGGTAGAGGAATTTAACTGTATTGTTTCAAATTATAAGCTGTCTAAGACCTGTACATTCCTTGAAAAGGCTGAATTGTAATTAATCAAGAAATTAATTACATATATCAATATTAGCTTCAAATGCCACATCTGCATTGCAATGCACTTTTTGGTATTGTTTAGTTGGTGAAGTCAAATTGCTTCCTAAGATCTTGGCTAACTACTGAGTTTTGGGGATGGCTTTACCATAGCTATACATACACAGAATTATCTGCAAGTTGCCTGTATTGATCACAAATGTTTAAGTGCTTATTTGAAATTTTGAGCTTTCTTATTATTTTACCATACTACGGTCCAAATGGAATGTCCTTTGTTATAAGGCCATTAGGAAAAAACTTTGAAGCACCCCTGAGCAATGATGCCCCAAAAGTGAAAGAGGATTAATATCTATGAATTTGTGTCTTTTTCCCAGTATATATCTAAAAATGTTCCTGCTACTGAGCATGTCATAAGAAGAGAAATAGAGACCACCTTTTCAGGGAGCCATTCCTGTTCACCATCACATCCCTCTTCCACAGGAACTCCAACTTCAAGCCAAAGGTATGAGCAGAATATTTCAAAGCTCAGATTTCTTTTTAACCACTTTGGGATAGATATGATCAGAGAACCATTTAAATAGTGATGCACAGAACTTCTTCTGTAAATGTATTTAGGAACTTCACATATTGTATAGCTTGGGCCTCCCGAATCTCTCAATTCAGTCCTCATTTTAACTTATTTTAATTTTATCTATATTCATTTCCATTTGCAGAATATATGAGGCAGAATCAAAAGCAAAAATAAAAATAAGGCAAGACTACATTAAAACATACAAGCATTAGGGCACTACAGTGGTTTAACTTTAGCAATAAAGAGATGTGAAGAACTCTTGATAGAAGGAAATGCAGAAAGGTATAACTCTTTCCTGGCATCTAGTAGTTTTTGTTCAGTATTTAGCAGCCCACTTATGATAAGCTTAAGAAATTGAGTCTTCTCTTTCTTCTCTACTACTCAATGTCAATTGCATCAGCTTCAGCTCTTCTTGATAGTGGTGAATTTCATTTATCCTTATGTCCATGAAATAATTAAATCCACAGTAAGGTCTTCATAAAAAAAAATTAGGAACCTCTAAAATGAGCTGGCCATACCACTGGCCTTTACTATATGAGTATTCTGTATTTGTGTATTGCTGTTTGATATACAGATGTCCTACACAATGTTTGTGAAAATGTGGGAAATTCATTAAGTACTGGTTTAAATAAAACCTTTAAATCAAAGCTTTCAAACAGGTGAACCTAAGTGAAACTTGTAAACAGTGAAATTATGACAAAAAAGAAAAACAAGTCATAATTTTATCATAAGATAATTACGATAAAAGATGCACAAATTTTTAAACAAAAGAAAAAGACATAGAATGTGCTTTTTAGAAAAGACAAAAAATACAAGGAAAAAAGTAAAATCTATTATTTCAATGGTAAATAATTACAATTCTACAATACTTATCTACTGCAATTACCATTCAAGCATGCATATATTTCTAGTATATTTGTATAACTATCATGTTTCTAATAGATTGTATTTTTATAAATGAATTCTATATTTCATTATACTTCATTATAGCTACGTATAAAGTAAGAAAGGTGGGATAACAATGTCATAAATAAATAAATTATATTTGTCCATATACAGGGTCTACATCTACAAGCACTTTGCTAAAATAGGTGGCAAGTGCTAATGCTACTTCAATCCATTGAATGAAAGGGATTAATGATTTAGCTTTCCAATACTACAGTATCAGTCTTTTAGCCATAGTAAGGGCATGGAGAATCCATTATTATCTTGTCCAGTTGTCAAATTCCAAGTACTAGGTTTGTAGTTCAAGAGAATAACGACCTCTGAAAATGTTAGCTTATCTTTGATTGTCATATAATGTACACTTTCATCATTTTAGACATTAATTATAACATAAGATTTAAAATGTTATACAAATCTACTACTAAGCTACTAAAAGTCTCATGTTTGTAACCTTTAACTGGGTGAAACAATGCATCATTGAGCAAGAATTTTTGAACCAAGGGGCAACTTACAAAATGTGTCCAAAATCCAGGACCTATAAAATTTGGCAAATTTTCTAAAACATTTTATGATATAAAAATTATCATAAAGCATTTTATGACCTAATGTCAAAAACATTTCCTGTGGTCAACTCCTGATGTTTGATTGTGATGGGCTATTTTCTTGGAAGATACCTCTCTGAATGTCTCCGTGAATTTTTAAGAACTTTTCCATTGAAGACAGTATATTAAAAGCTCTGCCATTGTTGAAGGCATTGAAAAATCTGTTAAGGAAATATCTCTGAAACAATGACCCAACAGGTCACAGATTGCCTTATTTCTTTATAATTTTATGCAGTCACATTTCATAAGCCTTACAAGTATGGCTTAGGAACTTTGCTTGGAAAAACTAGTTCACTTTAGCAAGTAGTTAAGTTTAGGAAAGATCTATTTCTATCCTTGTCCAATAGTTCTTTATCATTTGGTTTAACTTACAGACATGAAAGCCACACCTGGAGCTTGGACCGCACAGAAAGCCTCACTTCTGATTGTCAGTCTGGGATGATGTTGTCTTCTGTGGGAACCAGCAAGTGAAACAGTCCTGCGTGTATGGAAGCTCATGCTCGGCGGGAAGCATCATATTCCATTGAGGAACAGAGGAGGCCAATGATGCAGTACAGAGATTCTGTGGATTCCCTTCGAGACTCACCACATAGTGAGAGGTCTCATTTTCTGTTGCTGTTATTATCATTTATACAAAGAAACCTCAATTTAATACCCCCGCCCCTGAGACTGTAAGTGCAATAAGTTCAGATTTTTATCTGGATACCTCCCTTTGTATCCAAAGTAGTTTGGATGAGGCAGTGACATTTATATGATTTTTACCTTGCTTTTACAACATCTGCAATGGCATCATGTCTGTCAATTGTATCAGTTTGCATAATTTATGCACTTGCTGAATCCTATAAATGACATAAATTGATGATGTAAATCCATTAAACATGATGCCTCATGTTTAATGGATCTTCCAGAATAACAATACGTCCTCCCCGTAAAATGCCCTGTCAAAACAGTGTTTCATTGTTTTTATACTGAAGTCGCAAATAATGGCCAGTCTCTAATACAGCATAAGACAAGAAGGGGAGAGAAGGCAAAAAAAGAGTTAATTGAGAAGATGGATAAGCACAGGTTGTAAATTTATATTTATATAACATAAGCAATAAATCAAACTATGAATCAAAAAGCCGATTGTTGACTTAACTTCCTCAGCTTCTTGAGGATCTGTTTCTGAATGATTATTAGAATTGCTCTCATTAAATTGCTTGTTTTTTGTTAACAGTTGTGGTGGTTTTAACCCTCATGTGCCACATAAAGTCACTTTGGGTAGATGTGTGGCTTAATACATAAATAAAAATGCTAAATTATTATTACTTTATGAAGGAACAGTTTATCTCAAAGGCTGTGTATATTCTAATATCCTCATCCAGATTCTGGAAATTATCTAGAACTACTTTTTAAAATAACTCCCGGGTAGAAGAAGTATAAAATCTATTCCCAATATCTTTGCTGCAACCACTTAATATGATCTATATTGACATACGTGATAAAAACAAATGCCTCAATATTAAATGGTTTGCATTGCTCTGAATCCAAACCAGAATCAGACCACTTAGGCCACTTTCCAAAAAGTGTTGTTTCATTGTTTAACATTATTGAGAATAATGTTTTTCTTCAGGGGGCTGGACTAGAAGACCTCCAACTCTATTCTGTTATGCCTTGCAGTACTTAAGCTTTTCTTTAAGTAAAATCCTAAATTGTATTTTTTTCAGTACAATTTTTATCAGCAACAAATGACTTAACTCACTAGCACATAGCAAAACAAAATGCAATGGAAGAAAGAAATATCCTGTAGCAACAACCAAGAAAATATAATTAACATACATTTTTAAAAGTAAAGGACCTAGAAGACATTACTGCTGCTCTCAACGCCAGATTGACATATAATCATTATTGTAAAAGTTCAGATAAATTAGCATTCAGAAATCCTTTAAAACTTGGGTGTTCCCTCAGGCATATGTCTTGCCTGTCACTGTAAGTTTGTCTTTTTAATTATTGGACTTGGGTTTGTTTTTGACCATTTTATGTATTTATGTATATTTGTCTGGTTTTTAACTCTGCATGCACTACTCAAAGTTACAGTTGTGAGATGTGAGGCTACATAAATTGATATCACAAAGAATAAAAAATAATAAACTGATCTTTACCTTTGTAGAATTGCTTAAATAGATGCTAAATCTTCCTGAAATACAGTCATTTCTTTCCTTTGTTATTACCAAATCCAGTCCTTTCCATTTTAGCTTAGCAAATTCTCTTTTCATTCACCTTAAAATTATTTATATGCAGGTCAGCTCAAAATTAAGTCTGATAATGCCTTTCTCTACCCCAGATTAATTTTATTGGCCAGTTCTTTTCTTGTCCAGCTGCATTTCTAGTAAAACACATATTCTTACAAAAATGATTCAATATAGTGTGGCTCTAATGAGTGCAGAGTTTGTTTTAGATATAATCAAACCCCAGGGTCTGGCAAGTAAAGAATTGGCCAAACTATTCTTCCACAGACATCACTGAAATACTTTTTGTCATGTTCTTTGTATTGGCATCCCTGAAATGATTAAAAGTGAAATGGAAAAAGAGATTCTCTAATTGGAATCTCAATCTCTTCTCTCTTTCCTACCTCTTCCCTATCTGCCAGTAAGGTATAAGAGCATAATAAGAGCATGGTAATACTTATGGGGAAAAAATGATCTGGGGGGGAAAAAAAACACCCTGAATTCAAATCACTTTGGGTTCTTTTTGTTATTGTTATGTTTTATTAAAGAAACATGCAGTAATAGTATTAACAACATTAACAACAAAAATACAAATTTCAAATCATTATTTTTAATTTTACACAAATGTTGATAAAGCATCAGCTAAGATGACAAAGATTCAAACAATACAACAACAGTAGAACCATTGAAATCTATGGAATTATGACTGACCGTAAAAGAATATGACATAATTTTCATTGTTGATTCTTTTCTAAGCCATACAATTATCGACTATCAACACACAGAATCTTGTAAAAGACTTAAATAGTCTGGGGAAGTACATTTATTAATACTGAATTAGTCACCTCATATAACAGTAAATATTAAAAATCTACTTTAATGATTTGGTATTTTATACTTCAACAAACATATAATATACTATTCCTAATGACTTAAGGATAATGTTAGACTCATGTGGGTACATTTGGATTATATAACTCTAGTGGCACAGATAGCTTCTGTGGCTGCTTTAACCCTTTTTTGCTCCAAAGGAGGACATTATATCCCTGTCACATTGAAACTATTTGAGGCAGAAATAATGGTACAGTTATTGTATATTGTGCAAATGACCCTTATTCCAACTGGGTTTCAGAACAGAAAGTACAATCAACAATTTTGAGAGCAATTTTGCAAGTGCCCAGATGTGATTCTAATGTACCTTTAAGACTGGATTTGAGCATCATGAGGGCAGAGGCTCAGATCTGGGTGACTATTTTTAGTTACTCGTTAAATTGATGTTTAAACCAGCCTGCCTGGTTATTCTGATAAGTGATAGCTTTTGTTCTTCATAGCACACATGCATTAGAAATAAGTTAAACTAACTTTCTCTTTTTCTTTAGTGACTCAGCTGTTTTAATTTTGATTTTACTGTTTTTTGCTATTTGGGTGACTGTAAATAAAAATGCTATTCAACATTACAAGGAAGTCTCTCATAAAAAGTAATTATGAATAATAAAAACTGATAAGAAGGTAGTTGCATAGCCTATATCCATCCCAAGTAAAAAAAGCACACACAGTATATAAATATTCTAGGTCAATGGGAGAGAGAACAGATATCTTTATCTATGATCATTAATCAGCATCAAAATATAATGAAAACAAACAAGAAAAAAAGAAAAGAAAACATTAATACAACCATGGTCATTGTCATGTTGTATATATTTAAGTTCACAAAGCATTCCCAAAACTATTTATAAATTTTAATAAGCATATAGAATAAACATAGAAGAAAAAAGAACTAAAAACTTTATGTTATAAATCTCTCCAAAATTAACCTTTGGATATGTACTTTACCCAAGGCTGGTGAATATTCACCATACCCTGGTAATAATAAGCGAGCCATCTGTTTGTCTGGACTTTTTTTCTGGCATATTTAGCATTGTAGCTAATTCATCCCAAGAGAAACCATATTGAGGATTTCCAGGTACTTCGGTGTATCAGGTTTTTTAACATTGCCAGATACCTAATTTAAATTACGAGTTGGCTCCATGAATAAGTCAGACATTTTATTAACTAACCCTAATATCTATCATAACCCTGTGTATTTCTGCTTCTTTCCAAAATCTTGCCAGCTCTTATTTTAGTCTGAAAAACCTACAGTATGTCTGATCAGTAGACTTCCCCCTTCTCTTATGACAAAAATCATATTCTACTCTATGGATCTACTTCAATCTCAGAGAAAATTCCCTTTCTTTTATTTTATCCTGATCAAAGTGTTTATAGAAATGGAAAAATTTGTGCTGAAAGACTCAGCCTTTTTTCTAAGATTTAAGCTGGATACCAATGCCATTGTTTCTTTTTCTAGATATGTCTCTGCCTTGACCACCCCAGCACGCCTGTCCCCTGTTGACTTCTACTGCTCAGCTTCAGCCCACATGCCCACCTTTGAAATAACTTCTCCTAATTCTGCTCATGCGGTCTCACTTCCTCCGGCTGCATCCATTAATTTCCAAGTGGAGGAGCAACAGCCATTGCTGAGAAGGTACCAAGCCCCCTGTCAAGATACACAGAGGTATGATACTTACTACCAAAGAAGGAACTATCTGAATGAGAGCACAGGGAGCTTGCCCTCCAGTCCCTTCCGCATCACAGAGGATGATGAATATGAGACAACCCATGAGTACATCACTGCACTAGAACAGCCAAAGAGAACAGGCAGCGGCAACAGGCGGTGGAGGAGATCTAAACTGAATGGCCATCTGTCTCATAGAGGCAGAATGCTTAGAGATTCCTTTTCAGTCAGCAGCGCCTCATACAGTGAGTCTGATGAGGAGCTGATAGCTGAGAGCACCCCTTTCTTAAGCAATCGGAACATGGAGGCAATGGATACAGATTTGTACTGCTCAGCTGACAACAGAACTTCCTCTTTCAGCAGATTCAACGCACAGGGTGAAAGCCAACAAACACACACCAGATCCAGCCAAGGTTTTGCACCACCTTAGGTGTTACACACTCTTCCTCATGTCCACTTCCATGAATACATCAATACTGAGGAAGATAACGTGACAGAAAAGACAAATTTTTATTTTATATAAAAATGCAAAAATATAACAAATGAAATGATTTATTTTCATTTTAGCAATGATGTCTTATAAGAGCTAATGGCAAAGACCTTTTTGTAAGGAATCTATTTATATGTAACATCTTGATTTACAGCTTCTCAGAAAAACAGAAACTAACAAAAACATTTTAAAAGATGGGCCAATTTTTGACTACAAATCATTTAAAAATATTGTGGTGCCTTTTTGCTGTATGTGAATGCCAGAGTCCACACTGAATATTATGTTTAAGCATTCTTGAAACACAGGCTTTATGTTCAGGACAATTTGTTATAAAATATTCCAGTCAGCATTTTTCCATTTGAATTCCTTGATACCTAGAGATTAATGATCTAGTGTTGCTAAAGTAATGTGCTCTCGGTCTTTCCCATTTGCTTTCCCTCCTGCAAATATGCGTATATACATATGTTTCAATGTTTTCATAAATATTTTTCCCTAGCAGGGAAAATATTACATACTGGTAAGTAAAAAATGGTTTCTCTAATAAGGTAAACAATGAACAAAAAAAAGGGGGTGGAGAAAAAAGGAAAGAGGATTACACAGTATCTATAGCCCTTCCAATGTATTTCTGATCCTCAAGAGGTCTGTGATCAAGATACCACCACCACCCCCGAAACCAAACATTGCAAATTATTAAATAACACTAGTTCAAGTAATGCTGCGCCTAAAATCTATTTTGATACCATTTCCGGAGATAAGCTTTAGCTGTTTAGTAATGATATAAGTCATTGCTGCGCATGCACAGAACAAAAATCTCCTACAAATTCTGACCACAGTTTGATCATCAAAGAAACATGATTCCCCCATTATGGAACATACAAGACATACAAGGTGCTGTTGAGAAAGGGTTTCAAAAGCTTCCAGGGAGCTAGATGTCTCTTAAGTATGCCATCCCCTTCTTTCCCTCCTTCCTTGTTCCTTCTCCTGATATAGTGCCACCAGCATGCTAACCTTGCCTCAGTCTTCTTCCCATGGAAAGAAACATCAAAGACAATGCTGTTTTGTGTGCTCCATTTTGTAAAGATGGTTGTAAATGTAACATTTGAGCATTTCACAAGAATTTTCCATTTAAAAATAAAGCCACCAGGTATCCTGGTTGATGAGCTAAAGAACTTTCTGGTTGTAGGTGGCAAGAAAACTTCCCTAAAACAGAGAAAATGGCTCTTTTCAGTTTCCTGTGGAGCCTCTTTTTAACATTATGGCCTGCCTCTTTCTTTCTCTATTTTCACTTTGCATGTCCTTTGCATTTCAAATACTATAAATTGGATGCATGGAGAACCTAGAACTGAAAAGACAAAATACAGTTGCCAGTGTATTCATTTACTTTTTAGCAATAAAGTATTTTAAATCCTTTGTTCCTAATGCCTAACAAGGTCCAGTAGAAAAGCTGCTACTTTGTCATAAAAAAGATTGTAAAATTTTGCTCTGGATTGTCTGGATGTTAGAATTCTTGACTGTTTAACACTTGAATTTTTTAATACTATAAATAAAAATAAGAAATGGCTACAATGATTATAAATGATTATAAAAAGTAGAATGGGGATAATCTCAAAATATTAATGTTACTGGGAATTTCACTTTGGATGCCTGATTTTTTTAAGCTAAAATGATCCTCTGATTAATCCAACTGAGTCCAGACCCATCAATAAATATCTAAGTGTAGATAATTCTATGCCCTCCAGAGTTTTTAGATCACAACTCCATGAATTCCCAACCATCATGTTAAATATTTGGAGAATTTCAGGCCAAAACACCTGAAAACTCCAGGTTGCCCACCTTTGAATAAGTGATTTTGAAATATGTAATGTTAGAACACTTAGTCCCACATGAGCATAAATTTGCACTTTCAGAAATGTTACAATTCTATGCAAATTTACTTGTCAGTAAACTCTGCTTGATGGATGGGTTGACTTCTAAATAAACATGCATATGATTGGGTTGTTTATTTAAATGTTAGTGTTTTTATTCAAATTCATGAGATCCCTTTAGTGTTCTTCATTTAGTATTTCATTATCCAGAATAATCAGCAAATCTTGATACATTATATATTATTTGGAAAAAATGAAAACTTCTGGATACAATACAGTGAATCTCAAAATTTTTCCCATTCTCTGTTTACATCGGCAATCTATTGAATGAGTCACTGATCCATAAGAGAATGTGCCTGATACTGTATACATAAGCATATACTGTAAATATAAAGATGTTTAGGTTTGAACTTCCATTTTTCTTTAAAGAAATATACTCTATTTCTAATGATTATTTCCGTTTTTTCAGAGCATAATTTCTATTCTACCACAGAAATTAAAACAATAAATTGTGCCTTTACTTTTGATTCATTCCATTAAGGAGTGCATGTGATAGTCTTGAAGCGGTATTTGTACATAAGAATAGTCTTCCATGTCCCTTTTCTAACTGTTCATTAATCCCAGCAAAGACAGTTCTACTTTCAACTGAACATTAACTTTTAAAATTCTTTGCATTATTGTATACATGTGCATACAAATACCCATGTGTACATTTGAACCCAATATTTTCTAGCTTTTTTATAAGTCCACCAGGCATGATAAAATTACTTTTTATAATTTGGGGCATATACGATAATTACCCCCATTTCCAACATACTGTACATCTGAAATAAAATTATGCAATCTAGATAATTTTTCTGGACTTACATACCAATGGCGGATCATATTAAATTCTTTTAAAGTATTACATAATGTTATAGTTTTTAGCCCATGTTATCATATACTCTTTCACATCTTCTTCTGTAAATTGTTCTTTTCCTTCTGACTCTCTCCATAATGGAAGGAGGCACCATTGTCTCAATGTCCTCTGCTAGTATCCATTCATCCAAGTCCAGGTAATGAAATATATAAGAAACAATCCTATGGACATGTGTCTTCCTTTTGTCTCCTGATAATGATTTACAGAGTTGTATTGCATATGGGTACCTGTGATTGTGGTACCTGTGATTGTGAGTGTCCCAAAGATGTTTTTCAGAAGGCACCTGACTTTCTTTCATCCTTCCAAGGTTGGTAAAATGAGGAGCCAGATTGTTGAGGGCAAAATGCTCTGTAAACAGCTTAGAGAGGGCTGTAAAGCACTGTGAAGCAGTATATAAGTCTAAGTGCTATTGCTATTCTTTTTTTTGTCCTTGAAAACATTTCACTTCTCATCCAAGAAGTTTCTTTAGTTCAGCTTCTTGGATGAGAAGTGAAACATCAAGGAAAAAAACAAAGTCCAGTTATCTTTTGAAAAGCACCTTTGGGACAACCATGACTTGGATGATTGATAATCTCCATAGACGTGATTGTGAGTGAATAGAAAAGGACTTTTTTCTTGAGTAATACAAAGCTGTGAGAATTGTATTATATAAAGAAATAGAAGGCAAAATGTTGCTTGAGATGTTCTGCTGCAAGATAAATTTTCCTTTATAACACACATGTAAGACAGAGTTTCAGCATAGAGACAGACTTACCTTGTTCCTTACAAACACATCTAAGAATATTCGTATTTGATTTCATCAGTAGCTATGCAGCATCCATAGCACAGAGGTAAGTTATATAATCATTCCTTCTATGCAATCTTTTTCATATGCTCTTTAAAGATAAAAGTACATATTTAGAAAGCAAGGGCAGGGAATAGAGAGAACCTCAGGCTCTCCACTGTCTGAAAGAAAACGTCAGACATTTCCAGAATTCTGTGGTTTGCAGGGCAATCTTTTCCAGAGCACTGCTGATTGTTGTAGCCTCATAACAGAATAGTTAAATGGTGCAGCAGAATGCTATGATGACTTCTGTTAAGCATCTGACTATTTTTTTCCCTTTCTAAAATGCCAAAATATCTAAAATAAAATAAATGACAAAAACAACTCAAGCCTAATTCAAAAAATATACATGGTGCCTTCCTTTTTAGAAAAAAGAGATAACCTCACCAAACAGGATTCAACACTTTCAGTCTGTTCTGAAATGAATATGAAGCACCCTGATTAAGGAGGTCTGTTTGAAGGTTGCAGTAATCTTCATTTATAAAGACAATAGGAACTATTTTTCGCTTTTTAAAATATTACATTTTTTCAACAGCATATTATTTTGTTTAACAGCAGCCTATTATGTTTTGTCAACAGCACTTGATTTTTAAGATCATGTTTTCTGACAATTGCCATTTCATTTTTGCATGCTTCTGTAGAACAAAAGAGCACAATTAGTAAGAGCTTCAGAAGAGTGAGTTTAATTATCCGGAGATATGTTGAGAGACAAATTCTTCCAAGCATGGTTCTTCATGATTTAGGTTGCTGACAACTTTCTCTTGTGAAGATGGAGGATGGCTCAAGAGAATGAGCTAATCCTGGTTCCAACCAATAGAGAAGATTTAGAAATTAAATAGCAGAAATATTGCAGAGAAAGTGACCATGGGATTTTTGATTTTAAGAGGAATGGCACATGACTCTATCAACATACAGTACATTCAGAAAGTATTCAGACCCCCTTCACTTTTGTCAATTTTGTTATGCTGCAGCCTGATTCTACAGTTGTTGAAATTTATTTTTTTCTCATTAATCTACACCCAAGTACCCGATAATGGCAAAATGAAAACAGAATTTTAGAAATGCCTGTAAATTTATGAAATATCATATTGGCATAAGTATTCAGACCCTTTTCAACAATACATGAAATTTAGCTCAGGTGCCTCCCATTTCTCTTGATCGTTGCTGACATGTTTCTACACCATGATTGTAGTCCACCTGTGGTAAATTAAATTGATTGGACATGATTTGGAAAGAGACACACCTCTATATAAAAGGCCTCACAGCTGACAATGCATACTGGAGCAGAGCAAAAGCTATGAGGCCAAAGGATCTGCCTGCAGAGCTCAGAGTCAAGATTATTGCAAGGCACAGATCTGGGGTAGGCTACAATAAAATTTCTACTGCACTGAAGGTTCCTAAGAGCAGGATGGCCTCCATAATTCTCAAATGGAAGAAATTTGGCATAACCAGGACTCTTCCAAGAGCTGGTCACTCAGTCAAACTGAGCAGTCAGGGGAAAAGAGCCTTAGTAAGACAAGTGACCAAGAACCCAACGGTCTCTCCGACTGAACTCCAGAGATCTTGTGTGGAGATGAGCAGAGTTCCAGAAGCACAGCAATCCCTCCACTGATCTGATTTTTATGCCAGAGTGGCTACATGGAAGCCTCTCCTCAGTGCAAAGCACATGAAAGCCCACTTGGAGTCTGCAAAAAAGCACCTGAAGGACTGACTTCCAGACTGTGAGAAACAAGATTCTCTGGACTGAAGAAACCAAAATTGAACTGTTTGGCTTCAATTCTAAATGTTATGTCTAGAGGAAACCAGGGACCACTCATCACCTGCCCAATACCATTCCAACAGTGAAGCATAGTGGCAGCATCATGCTGTGGGGGTATTTTTCAGCAGTAGGGACTGGGAGACTGGTCAGGGTTGAGGGAAAGCTGAATGGAATACAGGGATATCCTCAGTGAAAACCCGTTTCACAGTGCTCAGGATCTCAGATTGGGCCAAAGTTTCACTTTCCAACTCTGTGAATGTCCTAGAGTGGCCCAGCTAGAGCACTGACTTGAACTCTATTGCACATCTCTGGAGGGACCTGAAATGACTGTCCACTGATGGTCGCCATCCAACCTTATTGAGCTTGAGACGATTTGCAAGGAAGAATGGCAGAAAATCCCCCAATCCAAGTGTGCAAAGCTTGTTGCGTCATACTCAAAACAGCTCTAGCCTCTAATTGTTGCCAAAGGAGCTCCAACAAAATACTGAGTGAAGGGTCTGAATAATTATGCCAATGTGATCTTTCAGTTTTTTGTTTTTAATAAATTTTAAGACATTTCTAAAATTCTATTTCACTTTGTCATTATGGGATACTAAGTGTAGATTAATGAGAGAAAAAAATGAATTTCAACAACTAAAATCAGGCTGCAGCATAACAAAATTGACAAAAATGAAGGGAGTCAGAACACTTTGTGAATGCACTATAAATCTATTGGACTTTAAAGGGGGATTTTAATAAACTCGGAACAAAGAAAAGTAGGGTTCTCTGAGAGAAGTTGTATACCACATGCTCACTGAAGCACAAAATGCTAATAGGTAACTTGATACAACTATCTGACTATTTTACTTCAGACTTCTCCAAAATGAAAGAAGAATTCTATTTGGATAAGGCAATTCTTAAAGAGCAGGATGAATGAGAAGAATTGAGGATAGAATTTAATAGGAACATGATTTTGGAATACCAAATTTTTAATGAGTTTAAATTTCAGGATCAAATTAATTGTATCCTAGGCTACAAAAGGCACTTGCCAATAGTCTAATCAAACTCTTTCCCCCCCACCTCCCTCTTTTCTCTCTTTCTCTCTCACTGTTTGTGTGTGTGTGTGTGAGAGAGAGATTGCATTAGGTGATAGATGAAAGAAGTGTGTGGATTAGTCCGTTCTTCTTAAGAAGTCCATTCTGACTTCCCAAAATTATCGTCTCATTTTTAAAATTCCTACAGACCATATATTATGTGGTTATAGTTTTCCAAATATCGCTGTACGATGAACTAGGCTGGATTTTCTTCCCCATGTTTTTGAAGCAAGAGACAGAGGACCTCCAGTTGTATCATATTTCATCTCTTCCCAGGATTTCTCAAAGATAAGACAAAAATTTGATCTAGGCTGAAGGTTCCTAGGATACAATTTACAGGTCCTTGAGTTATGATAGTTCACTTAGCAACAGTGCAAAGTTACAACCCCTCCCCCCAAATTACTTACAATACAGCCCTGAAGTTACGAATGTTTAAAACTGACCACAGAGATGCTGAAAAACACCCCCCACCTATTCTATACACACACACACACACACGGATCTAACAGGCACTGGCTCTGCTATGCTAGCCCACCAGCTCCTTCCCATCCTGTCACTGATTGCTCATTTACCTTTCGAAACTCTGCAGAGTCAGGGCCATGTAGCAAAAAAGCAGCTGTCTTCTTAGATGCTGGTGAAGCTGTTTTAGTTCTTACACACCCTTCTGAGCCTTTACAAAAGGCTTTTTTGCACAGATGACAGAGGCCTGTGGGAGCACGAGATCACGCCCCCGAAGGCTTCTGCTTCCTTTGCAAGTTTTGGTGCAGAGAACAAAAGCCTTCAGGGGTGTGAACTCATGGCCCTGCAGGCCTCTGTTCTTTGTGCCAAAAGCTTTTTGCAAAAGGGACAGAAGAACACAACATTTAAAGAAAACGGCTTCAACTTTATCTGAGAAGACAGCTTTTTTTCTTCCATGTAGCTCTCAGCTCTGCCAATCTTCAAAAGGTAAGTGTGGAGAAGGCGAAACAAACTATGGGGATCCTAAGATTGGAAAGGGGAGCATGAGATATCTCAGTGGATGCACGAAGGACTTTGATGGCCAGAGGTAGGTGGTCTTTCCCTGCACTAGGCCTCCCATGATCTTCTCCATCGTTGAGGAACCTCATCTGCACTTAACAACCCATGCATTCAATTAACGAATGCATTGGGGAGTGCAGGGATGGGATTCATTCATTTAAAGTGATTAAATTAACGTTATGACCATAATGGGTGGGGTTCATTATATTCATAACTCAAGGACTACTGTATTTGGTTTCAGGCTGAAATTTCCTTGGATACAACTTACTTGATCCCAGAGATGGTTTCAGTTCTGCTCTTCATAGTGTTGTTCATAATTATTTGATAAACATTTATCAAATATTTAAACCAAATAAGTAATTTTGATTGCCTCTTAGTATTGCTGCCCTTACTGAGCAGTTGATACATTTATGGGCAAGTAAGTTGTAACATAATTTTAGATTAGCTTGTTGCCAATCAAAAGCTTGAACCGTCAACAACAATTGGCTTGCCTAAAATTGTGAATTAGCAATTCATTAAATTAAAGCATCTCTTGATTTCAGAATTTGGTGCAGATAGCAATGTCTTGAATTTAAAATTGCCGGTATTAGAATATGTTTGGTATGTTTCCAGGTTTACTGTATTTCAATTCCCCCCTTTTTTAAATAAAAAATATTACTAAGCAACATATGAATTATTTGAGGAACGTCCCATTAATAAATCAATGGCTGAAAGATTCTATTTGAGAGAAAGCGATTGGAAGGCACTAGGAGACTGGAGGAAGGATATTGTCATGTCTCAGAAAGAAACAAGGGAGGATTTGTAATCCATTTAGTATGACATTGATACCTGCAAAGATTCTATACCAGAATATAAGGAGAGTGAACTTTAAATTCCATGAAAACTCTGTGGTAATTTATCAGAAATAAATTGTTCTCAAAAACAAATCATGGAGAATAACATTATTTCATATTCAATAGACTAACTATGGAAATGCTATAGACACAATACTTGTTAATTTGAGCAAAGCATTTGACTAAGTAACCCATGGCATTATGGAGCTAATTAAATCTACTTGAGTGGCATGACAAGTAAATATATAGCTGTCTAAAAGTCATACCCAAGAGGCATTCATCAGTCATTTATCAAATTGAAAGAAGGTATAAAGTGGGATGCTACGTGTCTTAGTTTCTGTACTTATCAACGTTTTGCTAATGATTTTGATGAACAAGTAGAATACTTACCAGATCTGCAAATTACACAAAATGGAATAATTTAATTACAAATGGGAATCTCAGTCAACTGGGGCCAAAAAGAGAAATGTCATTGTATTCTGTATCAGCAGTAATCATCAACAGAAGTTATTACTCCTTTATTGCCAGCCTGCCTCTACTTGTGGTTACTACATCTGTAACTGGATAAATATTACCACTCCCTGTTTCAGTAAATCTCCCCAAAATATCATTAAATAAAGATAAATATTCTACTGAATAGTTAAAAATCATGAAAACACCAAATGGACCTTTAAATGAATTTTCTTTATTAACAGTTTTAGTATTTATTTGTACATAATTCTTAGTGCATTCTTTCAAATAAAATTATCAAATTATACAAAAATGATGATTAAAAATTTGGTGACAAAAAGAGTGGTATCCCTTGGTGGTAAGAAATATGGAAACTCAGTCATTTATAAATTCTCCAAAGCTGTTAGAATCCAAAGAAATCTCTTTATTATCTTTATTTTAAAAAGCTGCAAAAATATAAACTGTAAATTACTGTAACTAGCAGCTACAAGATCCTTTAAAACTGGAACTTGATTGACTGTGGAAAATGTATAGAAAAAAAGATGATGATGAATCCATAAATAAAGTGCTGGAGGTCTTAAAAACCACTTTGATCACAGCAAGAAAGGAACAGAAGCACAACATCCCATTATGCAAGTACATTTATGCTTACAGCAAAATGGAATATGTACAACTATCTGTGACTGCAACTCAGTTTTCTACGGTCATCACACACAGAGGTTATCTTGCAGATGCTTGGATGGCCAGGAAGAAGAAGCAGAAGGAAGAGGAACAAGAACTGTGAATTGGCTATTTACAGAGGCTGAGAACATAGCAACAGCAACTTTTACTGCAGCAAAGTCAGGTGGATTTTTGTTAGAAATAGAAAGGGAAAAAAGTTAAACTATTACCTTTTCAAAACATTACTTAGTCTTGCTAAGAGTTCCCTGTATATTGAAGGAATATTATTCCTGCTATTGTTTTGGCCTATGTTAGATTGCAAGTTTATATATCTGAAACCAACTACACCCGTGTTTGGCAGTAGGAAGGTATAGTAATATAATTTTTACAATTCATGTGGAAATGTGATTCAACAGATACCCTGTCCAGTCCAGAACCTCTTATCAGCAATGAATAAAAATCTTCCCACTGTTTCAATAGTTTTCTTTGTAAGTCTATTGCAAGGGCTGTGGAACTACCATTTCACTCGTAGGTTTTTTTTTTTAAAAAAAAGAGAAATGAATTCAGTTGGGTTCCCATGTTATCATAGCTTCACACATGTTGTTCATTGGAAAATGCAGGTACTCACAAAGCCCTTCTCTGGGAAATTTGCCCTTTTATTGCATATTCAGTCAGGAAAACCAACACGGGCAGCCTAATTCCAAAAACATAAGCACCAGAATAGAATTAGTGTAAACTAAAACACCTTTGAATTCTTTCTACTGAAGTAACTCTATAAGTGAGAAATTATTGTGCTCACAGATTGCAGATAAGGAGAACCAGCTCTCTCTTACTGACTCCCTGTGTGTGAAATATTTGGCTCTAGAGTGTCTTTTTCTGCCTTACTGCTTTCAACAGACCACTGCCCTTGGGTTATAGAAGGACTGGAACAAGTCTTCCTCAAAGAAATATCCTGGGTCTCCGTTGTGAAGAGGTTGGCTTCAATTCTTTCCAGGTCATCTGTCCCAGCTTTTATCTTTGCGCATAAGAGGTTGATATATGTCTCATATCGGTTTTTCTGTGGAGGGCAGTAAAATAGAATGAAACATATTTATTTGGCCCAAAATTATTTAGGAGATGTGCAATAAAAAACAATAAGGTGGCACGGATTGTGCAAACCACAGGTATATTTATGTCTTTTACAGTTGAGAATTATTCCTGATTCCTCTAGAGAAAATATAGTGAATCCTGAAAGGACATAACTTCCTTTCTCAATTAGGAAACACCTTTTGCTTGATCATAGGATGGAAGTAGATTATGATACGCAGTTGTCAGATGCTTTTGTGCATGTCCAAAAATTTATCATTCATTAGTTCTTCTACTGACAGCTATCATTTGCCAACTACAGTAGGAGATAGAAGACTCACCTCAAATATTAAGTAATGTTCCTTTAAACGATATTCTTCAGCCTCTTTTGACTTCAGACATTTCACTACAGGATGCAGTTTATGTTCAGTTAATTCATCTGTAATTTGCCTCTTTTTATTCTCATGGGACTGTAGCTGTTCTTCCTGATAGAGGGAAAAAATGTTAACTCATCCCTTCTGTAGAATAAAACTATTTTATTTTAACAAATGTGTGTGTCTGATTGATTTCAAAAATGATATTTCAAAATGTATTTTTCTTGCTGCTTTCAAATTATATAATATGCATAGCATAACATAGTTATCTTAGGCAGGTTATAAATATTTTAAATAAAAAGGTGGCATAAATCACATAAAATATGGAAAAGAAACTCCTCTTAGGCCTGGCAATATTTCAACTACCTGCCTCCTGCCTTCATCACAAAACAGACTAGCCAAGGCATGTGAAGAGGGAGCAGAAATACTTGCCTTCTTTAATCTGAGTTTGGATCCTTCTATGATTTGTGATGCAAATCTTACTCTTGCAAAGAAATGCATCTTTCATTCAGTGCTTGCCTGAATTCCAGGCCACCCTATGTATACACATTTCAGTTTTACCTGACAGAGTTTAGTTGATGAAGATGGCAAAAGAGGCCGGCAGAACTTCTTCATGGAGCAAATAGCAGCTGGAAATGCAGGGGCAGAAAAAATGGCAGCTACCAAGTTGATTCTCAGGATCCATGACAGCATTTCTCCTTGACTTCTATGGAAAGCAGGCAGCATTGAAAATCAAATGGTCAGAAACATAGACACCCAGAGAGAAAGACATTTACTGTGCCATTAGTATGAAAAGGAGAACTGATGATTGGTACTGAACTGACTTATCATATCACTGCCTTCTCTTTCACATCACTAATTAATCCTTTTACTTTACGTTCCAAAGGCTGGCTACCTGTAGGTTTCTTGGCAATGGAGCAGTAATAGATTGCCACGGCCACCTTCTGCAATGTTGTTTTCCAATTTGCTTATCAAGATTACAACCCTGGTCTACTTTGATAGCCTCCTAATGAAGTTCCCAGGTTGACCATATGCTGGCATCTGCTGTTGTCTCTTGCTACATTATACAAATGGTCATATGCCATGCTCCTTTTTGTGCCACTTCAGTTTTTCCTTCCTGATATGTAAGGGAACCAATTTTTGCAATGTTGAAAATGTTAGCTCCTTTTGATGAGGCTTCATTAAAGTTAACCTCTTAGACGATTCCCCACACAGTTCACAGAATAACATCAAAACAAATGAACTTAATAGACAATTACAATACAAGGAACAACAAAGGACTGAGATATAAGTGGGGACCTGGGTAGGGTAGATTACAGAGGATGCCAGAGGACACCATAAGAAAAAATGATTTTCATTGAATCAGAATAAGCAAACAAATATAAACATATCAAGCAAGAGCTCATCATTTTCAGGATGCAAACAACAATGTTTACTGTTTCAGCCACAGGCTTAGATTTGCAGATTTTTTTTTAACCTATGTCAGTGGTTCTCAACCTATGGTCCAGCGACCCCTGGGTGGGGGTGCGATGTCATCACAGGGGGTCTCCAAAGGCTTGAAGAAATGTTATGATTTAAATCTTGAGTTAAGTCTTGGGGGTCCATGCCCACAAAAGGGGGTCCGTGGTGAAGAAAAGGTTGAAAACCACTGACCTAGATTATTACTACTTCTTCATTACATGGAAGGGTGAAGCTACAATTGCTTTGTGCTTTATAGATATAATTATAAATATATTTGTCTGGACATTTTATGAAACCTGGCAATTATGTTAAGATTTATATTCTTTTTTCTTTTAATGTTGAAAAAGATAGATTATCTTACATTGAATTCCCAGTGTCTACAATCCAGGAAATTTATAGATTAAATCTGCCTCTTCATTATATGTATAATTTATAGATTAGATCTGCCTCTTCTTTGGCTATATATAAATATTTTTATTTTATACAGTATTTATAGAGTAGTCCTGAATTGCTTCTATGGTACTATAGAATTGTCCTTGCCTTCAGATAATGGCTTCTAATGTTAATTACATAGCAATTGTAGGAGACGACCAAGCTGAGCCCAAGGGAGGGGTCAAGCGTGTCATATGTCACGAGTCCTTGCACACCACAAGAGATCTACAATCCAACCCAGCTTGAATGCCTTTCTAAATCTCCCACTCATTTCCCTTGACTGTTAGTTGGTCAGATTCTTGCAGAGAACTTAAGCTTGCAGTCAATGTTTATACTCATTGAACTGCCTGAATCTCCTGATTTCCCCAAAGCTTGATAGTAATATAATATTTTTCATTTATTGAACAGTAAGATCTGATGATAGTGTCAATTTAATAAGAACCTTAATGTAATCATGAGACTTTGCTATATTAAAAGAGAGCTTACTGAGGAGACACAATCCACAGATCTCAGCCCCCATTTTTGAGGTCCCAGATGCCTCCAAGATCATATCACTCAAATTTACAAACAAATTAATGGTTGTCATGATTGTTCAGTTTTTCATTAACCTAAGAACTGAAACAGATAAATATACCCTATTTTCCCTTTAAGTTCCCCAGTTTCTATGGCGATGTCATCAGATCCCCAGAGCCTTTGGAAGGTGTAAAAACAACATCTCAAATAAGTCACCCCAAGTTCTAATAATCCTGCCTAATCTTTCCTGTGATACTTACGGAGCTTGAAAGAGAAACACTCTCCAGTCTGCTGTCTTCAGTTTCAGCACATTGGATTTTTTGCTATAATCCGAGGCTTTTGTGGCTAAGGCATGATGAATGCGAATAGCATTCTTTAGATCTACTTCAGAAAGATCTTTATCAGGTTTATATTCGTCCTGTGACAAAACAATAACAACAGCTTATCCGTAACCATTTGGAAGTGACCCTTTATATCTGCTGACATATATTTCTCCAGATTTTCCTTTAAAAAGCCTGAGACTCCAATCCAATGAAGAATCCATGAAAAGAAATAGGAAAGAGCAGAATCAGATGATAGTTACAAGAGGAATGCATAAAGACTGAACAAATGTCTTGGATCCAATAAAGAAAGGAATTAAGTTTTGAATACTCTTCCAGCAATTACTGAATCAAACTTTTTGGATTTATTTCAAATTATCAGTATAAAACACGCTAGTTCTTTTATAAATTTTGTGCATGCAGCCCTGGAACTGTTGTTGACAAGTGCTATAAACTGTACAATTAAAAAAACCCCAAGCAAATAAAATAAATGCAGGTTGCAAAGTATAATGTTCAGTGGTGAAATCTAATTTTTTTTACCACCGGTTCTATGGCGTGGCTTGGTGGGGGTCATGTGACTGAGTGGCCGTGGCCTACTCAACGTCACTCATGGCAAGGTGAGACGGTGGCACCTTGCTGTGAGTGATGTCGAGTTGGCCACGCCCACCCAGTCACATAATCGATGCTCTAGAGACGGAGATGCTGACTGACTGCCGAATGCAGGCAAAAGGTTAGTCGGGAAAAAAGAAGGCAAAGAGGTGACGGCTGGAGGCTTCTAGCGCCACTTTTTGCCAGAGCGAAGGGCCTGCAGCCATCACCTCTTTGCCGGCTGGAACGGAGCCGGGAATGGCGGCTGGAGGCTTCTAGCGCTAGAGGCTTCTTCTGCCCACAAAGAGAAGAAGGGAAGAAGCTGCTTCCCTTCCCCACAAAGAAGGCAGGTAAACATGGCGGGGCCGCGTGCGGAATGGAGTAGGGAAGGAAGGAAGGGACCATGGGGGGGGCAGCTAGCCAGGCCGCGCAGGGACGTAGCGCCAGTGGGAAGTGAAGCAACCAGCAGGCAAGCTCTGGGGACCGTGGGGGGGGGAAACGCGGCATCGGTGGGAAGCGAGCGAAGCAAGCGGCAGGCAAGCTCCAGGGACTATGGGGCAGGGGAATGCAGCATCGGTGGGAAGTGAAGCAAGCAGCAGGCAAGCTCCGGGGACTGGGGGACATGGGGACGCAGCGCCAGTGGGAAGCGAAGCAAGTGGCAGGGAAGCTCCAGGGAACGTGAGAGGGGAACACAGCGCCGGTGTGAAGGGAAGCAAGAGGCAGGCAAGCTCCGGAGACCAGGGGTGGGGTGCAGCTAGCTAGGCCGTGCGGGAACGCAGCACCATTGGGAAGGGAAGCAAGAGGCAGGCAAGCTTCGGGGACCGTGGGGGGGGCATGTATCCAGGCCGTGCAGCGACGGTGGGAAGTGAAGTAAGCAGCAGGCAAGCTCTGGGGACCATGGGGGGCACAGCTAGGTAGGCCGTACAGGGACACAGTGCCGGTGGGAAGCAAAGCAAGCGGCAGGCAAGCTCTGGGGACCGTGGGGGGGCAGCTAGCCAGGCTGCATGGGGATGCAGCACCGGTGGGAAGTGAAGCAAGCGGCAGCAGTGGCTTACTTACCCAGGCAGGCAGGCAGATCAGGAGCAGTTGGGGCACAGGCACATCCACGTGGGATGGCAGGCAGAGACACTGTGGTGACTAATTGCTTGGTAAACTTATATAGGCTGCTAAGGCTATGATGGGGTGGGGAGGAGAGATGAATAGTGATTGGGCGAGCGGCGGGCAGGCAG
>JANHFL010002516.1:75451-95484 GCA_032468155.1 Oxyrhabdium leporinum | reverse complement strand
AAGAAGAAGAAGAAGAAGAAGAAGAAGAAGAAGAAGAAGAAGAAGAAGAAGAAGAAGAAGAAGAAGAAGAAGAAATATTTAGATTCATATAACTTCCTGAAAAATTCAAATGTCCACTTCTTTAGATCTTTTTTTAAAGGAAAACATTCACTAGTGCAATGCTTTAGAAAAGGCTTTGAAGGATTTGTTTGGCGTTCTCACTTGAGAATTTAAAGCAACTGTAAGAAGGATCTTGCTTTGTGTTTCTACTTCCGTCTTTGCTTTCTTTCTTTTACTCATCTCAGTCAATTTAATTATTATTTTTACATAGCTTTATCCTGAGAAAAGAGAAAAGAGGTGGAGGGAAAGGAGTGGCAAGACATCAGAAAGTCTTTTTATGTTCATGACAGGTGGTGAAGCATCACAAACAATTTGTTCATTCTCAAATCACTCTTCAGTGAACAAAATGACCCCCCATCCATGTTCATCCTTTTATATCTTGATTCAGACATTTAATTCACCAGGACTATTTTACTTTATCAGATTTTTTTAGTGCTTTTGCCTACAGCAAAGGTTGAGATAGGCCTATCGCTTGATCTTCCACTGTTAACTATATACATTGAAATGGAACTTTCTGAATGTCAATTTTTTACTATATGTTGATTCACTGACTTAATGAATCAAAATGCTGAGCTTATTTTCCATATGTACTCATGCCATGCAAAAGCAGCAATCCAAAGTATTTTACCTTGCCTCCACAGATGATTTGTCAGTTTTCATTGATTTTGAAGAAGAAAATTATGTCAAAATCAAGCTGACTGACAGTCGTTGAGCAAAAAACCGCTTTGGATTAGACAGCACACCCATCGATGATACATGCCCATATATATTCTACACATATTTATTATTTTATTGTTTAAGTAAATTATATTTCATGTTTGCTTTGGCTTGTATACAGCATCCAAAAGAGGAGACAGGTTTCTGTGGCAAGAAGATTGTCAGCATTGATCAACTACACTAGAGGAAATATAATGGTGCAAGTGTCAACAGCAGCTATTAAATAATGCTTAGGCCAAATTTCCACAATTTATCATCTGCCAGATGCAGTGAACCATAATTTTAGGTACAAAGGTGTTAGTGACTAATGTCAGTGAACTAAGTGGATTTTCTTTTGCAAAAACACTCAGATTTGAGACATGTATACAATTTTAAAATAAGTAGATAAATAAAAATGAACTCTGCTTTCACAGTGAGGAGTTTATATAATTTGAAGAACATACTTGGATGAATCTTTAAAATATCAATAACTAATTTATTTCCATGGAGAAAGTATTCAAGAAGATTATCAGTCTGGCAACTCCTCCTCATGGAACAGAAAGAAGATGTGTTTAAGGATCACGCAGCTCATTTGGATACTGTTGAAATAGAAATAATAGAAAATACTTGTAGCTTGGGTTTTAGATTTTGGCAGTGGTTTGCTCTCCGAGCTTGCTATTTAGCTCCCAAATGTCTCCTTACCAAGCTAGGTAACATCATCAGCGGGACTTCAGTAGAAGTGTCTTGTTCTATACCTCTTTAGCTTATGTATGTCTTGTGTGTTCGTGTGGTAAGTTGGTCACATGACTGGCTGTTGGTTTAGTGCTATATTTAATTTCTGAGGAGTTGGTTGGTTTGCTGTTGACTGGTTGTTTGAGCGGTCCAGTTTCTTATGTGTTCATATGCTGCATCTAAATCAATATGCTTGTTAATTGCCCCTTTTGTAGAATACCAGGCTTCAATAAATTCACGTGTGGCGGGTGTTAGCATGGCCAATGATTTTCATTCCTTCCCAATCAAACTAGCGTTGTTCATTGTTAATGTGGTTCGAAATCAGGAATTTTTGGTCATGCTGTTTGACTGCTAGTTGATGTTCTTGTTTTCAGTTGTCTTACTATTTATCCAACACAGAACTAGTTACAATAGTTGCAATTGATTTTGCATACCATGTTGCTGTTGTCTTCCTTCTGTATTTTGTCTTTGACCCTCGATAGCACTTGTCTGAATGTAAACATGGGTTTGTGAGCTATCATTATTCCTAGGGATTGCAGTATTCTGGCAATCATTTCAGATGTTCCTTTGATGTATGGCAGGATTTGTTTCCGCGTTGAGGTTGGCTATATAATTTGTCCAGGTTTGGATGAGAAACACTGTATTATGAAGTTTTTTGGACAGACAATGCAGGAAAACATCAAAAAGGTGTTTCTCTTCTGCTTTTCTTAGTGACTTGGTGCTGCAGTATGTTTTGGCTCTTTTGAAAAAGGTCTGGATGCAGCTCCTCTTGTGCGCAGTGGGGTGGTTGCTTGTGAAATTTAGAATTTGGTTTGTTTGTGTGGATTTTCCGTATAAACAGATTGTTAATTTGCCGTTATCTTATCTCCTTATATCAATATCTAGGAGGGGGAGTCGTTCTTTTTCTTCCTCACCTGTAATAAAACTGTTGAAATGGCCTACTTCTAAATCATTTAGAAACATAAGAATAAAAAACAGAACCTAAACTTGGGCCCAGGAACAAATAGACAACCAACTTGGATGCTGGGAAGTGCAACGTGATCTGAACATTTATTTATTTAATTTATATCCCATCTTTACTATTTTATAAGTAATTCATGGCAGCTAACATATCTAATACTCTTCCCTCCTCCTATTTTCCCCACAAAAACAATTCTGTGAAGTGGGCTGGACTGAAAGAAGGTAAGTGGCCCAAAGTCATGCAGTTGACTTTCATGGCTAAGGTGGAACCAGAACTCATAGTCTCACAGTTTCTAGCATGGTGCCTTAACCACTAGACCAAATTGGTTCTCTTTATCCTTATTAACATTTATCCTTTTTATCTTTATCTCTATTACCTTTATCCTTTATTAATACTTTATCCTCTATAAGCATTCTAACAGCTACATAAAGACTAATTCAATTTATTATATAAGTTTTAAGCACATTTTCATATTTAGGGTATTACAATAAGGTGGTTTATGTGTAACCAAATTAAAGCCCTGGTGGCACAGTAGTTAGAATGGAGCATTACAGGCTAACTCTGCCCACAATCTGGACTTCGATCCTGACAGGCTCAAGGTTGACTCAGCCTTCCATCCTTCCAAGGTCAGTAAAATGAGGATCCAGATTGTTGGGGTCACTATGCTGATTTTATAAACTGCTTAGAGGGTGCTGTAAAGTGCTATGGAGCAGTGTATAAGTTTATTTAATTAATTAATCTTCAAAGATAATGATAAATAGAATATAACATGGTAATCCAAGACTTCCTGCTCTCCTTTTTCACCATATTTCATCAATCTCTTCTTGCCAGAGATATGGTGATGCTGCGTGGTGATAGGCTTCCTCTTCTCCAGTGCTTATTCACCCTAGCCAGCCACGGTAAACATGAAGTCTTCTGGCAATCAAAGTAGTGATGGTAACAATGATATTTCCAGTCTCCATGATCTCTAATTGCCTCCCATCCCTGCCTTTCCCATGGCACTACAATTATCCTTTTCTTCTTACGGGGACCTTTCTCAGACATTATCATGATATCGGCACAAATGTCTCCACCCTCCAAAGAACTTGACATCAATTATCTCACTCATACATTCCTCCCCAAGCTGAGATATTTAATTATTCCTAGATGTATTTTCTTTCTTCCTTTCCTTTCTTTCATTCTCTTCCTCTTCCCATTCACCACAACCACTGTTCCTTTCTTTCTGTGTTCCAACATTTCCCTCATCTATCTTCCTCATTCCTTCTTTTCCTGTTCCATATTTTCCACTCTTCTACATATTCCATGTCATTTTTCAAATACATTCCATGTTCTTTACCAAGTTACCATATCATTCTTCACATTCCTTCTTCCTTTTCTTCTTACCTTTCTTCTTTCCATCCTTACATTACATGTCAATTTCTCAGTCTCCTAGATAATCCCAGTCTCCTGGTCTGTTGACCCATACCAGACCAACTCAAAACCTCCAGATTATTTCTTCCTCCTTCCACATCAATATGCAAGAGTGGGGATTCACCAATTCATGGGGATAATTCTGAAAACTCAGAAAGCTCCAAAATAGCTTAGCCATCAGGATTCCATATACATATAAAGTTGATCACTCTTTCTTTGAGAAACCAATTTGAACTTCACTTTTGTCAGAATCTTCAGTTATAAGCTAAGGGCTTGAGGTCATGTGGCTTATTGTGATAAAATCAGATTTCCCTACATAGAATAGGGGTTGGTGAACCAGTCTGAAGCTGATAGAAAATAAAAAAGAGGCATCTCAAAGAAATTGTTTATTTATTCTCAAACTAGTTGTTTAGTCTTTCTTGAGAGACAATGTTCCATGCAAATCCAGCTGTATACCATCATCTGGTCAGCATTTTCCCGACTCTCACTACTTCCATTTTATCTGGATTAAATTTCTGCTTGTATGCTTTTAGCTACCCAACCTTTTCAATATTTTTACTAATATCATGCAATCAGAAGATGAACAAGACAGGCAGAATTTATTATTATTTGCATAACAGTCCAATTTGCAGAATGGCTTCAGGATCACTTGGATGTGGGAGATCAAGAATAATGAAACATCCCAAGGCTAATGACCAAAATGTAAATCTGTCAACACCACTTCCTGCATGTTATCTCCCAAATAGAACAGGAGCTACAAGAACTTTGGAGCTACTAGTGACTTTGGTTGTAAATGGCAAAGTAGAAGCTGGATGATAATATTCAATGCTGTAGGACCTAAATAATGATTTTTCCCCCTGTCTCCCCCTGAATTCTCAGGAATTCAAACAAGATAGGATTATTTTAGTTACCGTATTTTTTGGAATATAAGATGCTCCAAAGTATAAGACGCACCTTAGTTTTTGGGGAGGAAAACAACAACAACAAAAATTCTGCCTCTGTCTACCAGCATCTATTGGTATTCATCTGGCTGGTGTCCTTGCAGCAAATAGCAAACAGCAGCGATCCCCGCCGCCTGGAACTGCCCGAAAATGCAACGCGCATAGGCTAAAAATGGGGCGTGAGGAGGCCAAAAATGCAACGCGCGGAGGCTGAAAACGCAATGCATGGAGGTGGTGATCAGTGGCGATGTGCTGTGGTGATACCCATAGCCTTTAGGGGGCTGAAATGGAGCGTTCGGAGGCTGAAAACGCGAGGCACAGAGGCCAAAAACATGAGGCACGAAGGCAATGGTTTGTGGCAATCCCTGCAGCCTGGAACAGGTCTAAAATGTGACCCGCGGAGGTAAAAAATTACTGAAGGGTGGGGGCCGGGGGGTTGGACGGGGCTACATTTGGTGTATAAGATGCACCCAAATTTTCACCCTCTTTTAGGGGGGGGAAAAGTGTGTCTTATACTCCAAAAAATACGGTAACTTCTGTGGGCAAAAATCCTCCTCCTTTAATTAGCACTTTACACAAACACACAGACTCCTATGACAAAACAGTTCTGTGACATATGGTTAGGAGGAAAAATAGGGAGAAATTGATTGCCCCTCTACTAAAGATGGGACTACAGCATCAATGGCATTTTGAATATATGGAAAAAGAATAATCTGTACTGTTCATGAAAGTCAGATAAGTAATAGAGTCAGAGTTGGCCTTATGTTTAGGTAGTGGGGACCAAATATCAGAGGCACCAGATAATGCAGGGCACTATTGGCAACTCCCCAGAAATTGCTCCTAAGCCCCATAGCCATGCCAATCTTTTTGGAATATCATCATTAGCCTATAACCTCAATTGTGATGGACAAGTCCATCCCGTTGGTATTGTTGCAGCAATGATCATTGGCCAAGCCACTTGGCTTCTGAAATTGGAACATGAACGTATGTCTGTGAGTACCCTTCCTTTCTTTCGGTTTACAAAGCAAAATGTTTAGCTGATTCCAAACAAAACATTTTGCTGCCTATAAAGCAAACTTGTCAGTTTCCAGAGCCATGGTTTAAGACTAGATTTTGTAGGTTTCTTCCTACATTACATTTTTCCTAATATCGACCCACTGGGCATTTTAGGTTTAATAGAAATCCTTGCCTTGAGAAAATATCATTCTGTGATAAAAGGAGTTTATCAACCATCCTTACCTTTTGCAAATACAGTATGGTCCCTTTAAGCACAGCATAAAATTTCTTCCATCCCCTTCGTCCTCTTGGAGCTGAAAAAGATAGATAAATATTTCACATGACTTCATGATTATCATGTGAAATCACAAGAAAAGTCCATAGAAAGGTCCTTTCAGATGCAATCCATAAAAAAACGAGATAAGAGAGACTAATAAACTGAACCAACTATCAATACTAAATGTAAACATTTGTTTTCTATTTAATAGATATGAAAATGTACAGGTAGTCCTCGATTCAATTCGTTTAGTAACCATTCAAAGTTACAACAGCACTGAAAAAAGTTACTTATGACCATTTTTCATACTTACAACCGTTGTAGCATCCCCATGGTCAAATGATCAAAATTCAGATGCTTGGCAACTGGTTCACATTTATGACGGTTGCAGTGTCATGGAGTCACAAGATCACCCTTTATGACCTTCTGACAAGCAAAGTCAATGGGGAAGCCTGATTCACTTAACAACCATTTTACTAATTTAACAAATGCAATGATTCACTTAACAACTGTGGCAAGAAAATTCGTAAAATGAGGCAAACTCACTTAACAAATGTTTCACTTAGCAACATAAATTTTGGCTCAATTGTGGTCATAACTCCAGGGCTACATGTACTTTTAAAATAACTGGGAGAAAATATTAAAGGAACACTTTCGAATTATCAAGCAAGAAATGGAATGAGAGCTCACTCTCATGGACCATGCCAAAAACCAAAACCTGAGAAACAGCAGTACAGAGTCCATGGTCTAAGATGCTGTTTGCTTTAATCATAACATGTTACGTAAGATGGGTTAGCTATTACTTATGGCTTTCCATTGCACAAAGAGCTAATTTGAAAGAAAACACATTAGTAAAAAGCAAGAGCCTAGTCATTGGGTTGCCTTTTGAAGCAACCTTTGAATTACAACTTGGGCATATGAAACAGTTTTTAAAACAATCATAATCAAAGATTATTGATTCTGTGGTGCTACATTGACAATGAAAGTTATAAGGTATCAACGAACAAGAATGGTAACTGTTTTATTGGTTTTGTGGGAAACAAAACTATAGGCTATTGATCTATTAGATTCAATAAGGCCTTTGGATGACAGCAGGCCCCAGAATAAAGAGACATGAACCAAAGTTTTAGATAGGATGATTTCAAAATGTACCAAACTATTTGCAATCCTGCTGAGCCGTTGCTAATTGTGAAACATGATTTTGCAAAGTATGTAGTTGTATAAATATATTTGGACATAGAAGGACAAAACCACGAGCAATAAAGAACTGAAAGTAGCCAGTGGATAGAGGTTTGAGATGTACACAGGTATATGCGGAGACTGTCTGTCAGTAAGAAAGAACAAGGAAGTAAGTTGTGAAATGCATGCAGAAAAGTGTAAAAAGAATGTCTTGGGATGAGTTTGGGGCCACAGCTATTCCTTGCTGGACTCAGCTTTGTCACTGGTCCTCATTGCAATGGGTTATTGATATAGGTTGTGTTATGATGGCTGTTCATGTTCCAAATTGCTCATGAAATAAACCTCTAAATCTTAAAGTAAGCATTATAGTTTTTTGTTTCTTTATTGGAATTTTCCTATGACAGTTTTGATTGGCTTAGTTTTGAAATCATTAAAAGCATGATTAAAATATGGATTTAATGCTAATGTGATATATGAAACTAGAATTTTTAAATCCTTTTGGTCTGAACTTAACTGAAAGGAAAGGTAATTGAACCTGAAAGTTGCCAGAGTACTATAAAATGAGGAGATGTGCAAAGCTGTGAAATAATTAATAACACAAAATTAATTAATGGTAAAGATTATTTATTCCATTTTTATTTGCCCTGACAGTTATAAATGCATCATACATTCAAACTGTTATTTCGTCATACCACTCTTGTCCTGATCTCATCCTTCCCAGTTAAGACTTACTTCTCTTCCCATCCATGTCAGCATGGGTTTTCCGAGTGAGAATGCCATGCTTGTAGGTAACAGCATTCTGGGCCTGGGGAGCATCCAGGAAAGGGTTACTGCCATCAACTATCCTTGTGATTTTCTTTGCACTGGTACCAAATTTATCATCCACCAATTCTGATAATGACTTCCTGAGTTCATCTTCATCACTTTCAGGCAAGAAAAAAAGAATAAAAAAATTAAACTGAAGCACAGAAATCTTGGGGGGAAATGCTACACAGTATTTAGAAAAACAAAAAAGTCATCAGTTAGTTATCGTGGCTGTTTCTCTAATGTTATTGATATAGAAATGTTCTTTTTATTTTTATTTTTTCCTTTTTATTAGTTTATAATATAAAATACAAACATACAAAGCAAATAATAGGAAAAGTAGGGGAGGGAAAAGGGAAGAGAAAAGTGTAGAGAAGAAGGGAAAAAGAAAGAAAAGGCACTGACTTCCCACTCCCTTTGATGCAGTAGAATAAGAAGTAACATCGAACCTCAACTTTTTACTTTTACATAATAGCATAAACTAGCCATTTCTATAACAACAAATCTATATAATGTGTAAAACCTAAAATCAAACTTTCCTTTTTTTCCACCTCAAGCCAGAAGCAGTTTCCAAGTAGCCACAAAACTACTTGTATTTTTTTTCTTTTATCAAAGCAGTCAGTTTAGCCATCTCTGCTAACTCTATTGATCCATTGTAGGGATTAAAGCATTATTCCATTTTTGTGCATAAAGTAACCTTGTTGCCATCAACATATATAACATCAAAGTTCCAATTTTCCCCCAAGTCTTTTATTATAGAAATATTCCAGACTGCAAGTATCAGAAAGTGGCACATATGAAAATGAAGGGAATGGAGGCCATTATCTCAATTTGTCTGCATACTGGCTAAATTCTGAAGCTCTAAAATAGAGGCACTATAGCTGGACAACAAAATCTACTTTCTTTTACAAATGGGGATGAGCATAATCTTTGGAGATAGCTTCTGTCACATCTAGCAGTAATTTTTCAAGGTGAAAACTCATATGTCATATGCAAATGGATGAAGTTGGGGAAAGTTCTTAAGATTCAGTCGAATCTTTAACCAGATGGGAACATGTCAGGTTATTTTTATGGCTCTCCAAATGAAGCAGGATCCACTCCAAAGTGACCTGATTTGAACATGGATCATCCTGAATCATCATTCAATTTTACGACCTTTCGGCCATTGTTGTTAAAGCAAATCACTGCAGTTGTTAAGTGAATTATGTGATCCTTAAGCAAATCCAATTTCCCTTATTAGCTTTGTTTTTCAGAAGCCAACTGGGAAAGTTGTAAATAGCCATCACATGTTCCTGGGACACTGCAACTACCGTAAATACGTGCTGGTTGCCAAGTGCCCGAATTCTGATCACATGACCATGTGGATGCTGCAAAGGTCATATATGTAAGGACCAGTTGTAAATAACCTTTTTCAGTGCTACTGTAACTTTGAATGGCTGCTAAATGAAGTTATAAATCAAGGACTACCTCCACAGTACAGTACTCCAAGAAATGTGAGGAGGGGATTAATAGAATTGCCAAGCTCCAAGTCCATGAGTGGCTCTAGAGTAGGGGTGTCAAACTCATGTCATCACGTCGGCGTATTGGGACTTTTTCCCCCTTTGCTAAACCAGGCGTGGGCGTGACCAGCACTTGACGCATCTGGTCCATGGGCTGGGAGTTTGACAGCCCTGCTCTAGAGGAGCAGTGCAGCCTAATAGCACTCCCAACTAGGGCAAGGGAGGAGGAATTGGTGCATATGAATGATACAGAGAATATTTTACTAAGCCACAGTACTTCACCCATGTGAGGGATTAAGTAGAAAGGAAGAGGCGGCAGAGTAATCAGTATCCAGTGCTCCCACCAATTTCCCTCACTCAATATAGCAGGCAGCATTCTTGGGAAACGTAATAAAGTACATGGAACAAATGGTCCAGCAAAGGGCATAGATGTTGGCCATCTTATATGATCCTAGACTTAAAGGCAGGTAGAGAAGGTGGTGGGACAAAAAGGCAGATGCTGATTCTGTGGAAGGCAGAGAGCTTCCTTATCATCAGTTCCTCCAAGTGATGCACAACTAATCCTTTGGGGATTAGTATGTGAAACATGACTTTGGAGCTGATGACTTCAGGACAAAGAGTAATCCAGGTGTCCACTACCAAGCTGAAGCTTATGTTTCTGTGAAATTTTACTAGAAGGTTGGTAGAAAATCGCTCCTATGACCTTTTGGAGTGTATCTCAGTTTGGGGACAGTTTTTTGATATCATCTGACCACTGTCCCCAGCATAAGCATAGTTTGTCTAACAGGCAACATTGTTAAACCCAATCACAGTTTTTCTTAAAAATTAAGCATTTAGTCATCAATTTCTATTCCTCCTTATGGTGACCACCAGTCAAAAGTGAGCCCAAGCTCTATTCATGGCACCTCTCCTTTTCTTTCGTTTGGCTTCCCTTTCTGATTTGCTTTATTCTACTGTGTCCACTGCTTGCCCATGCCCACGTGGTAGCAGCTGCCTTCCTGCCTGCTTGTGCCCTTCCAATCATTTTTGGTGGCTGCTGAATTCTCCCTGTGTCCAGTGCTTGCTTATGCTCAGTCTGTCTTCACCACCTGCTTGCCTGCTGGTTTCCACTCTGCACCATGCCCCAGTGCCAGACTGCCTCTTCTTCATTCCCTGTCCATTGAGCAGATTGAAGTAACAGTGTGGTCTGACAGAACACATTTCTTAGCTTCACTTGGCAAAAAAGCAATTCAGCAGCTGGGCTTTGGTCTCCTCAGTAGAGCAGAAGAGAACAAGAAAAATACCCTTGAAGGTGTCTACTGGGATTGTCTCTATTTCTCTGGAGAATTGGAATGGAATGAATTCTGTGAGGAATGTCTGATCTTCAAAATCTCTGCTTCTTTCAATAATTTATTTGAGGATTCTGAGCAATAGTCACCAATTAAGCAATATTATAGGATTGATGAAGGCATGTATTGAGTGGATCTCATTCCATTGCATTCACAAAGAATTAGAGAGCTCCCAGGATACTGCAGAAACCTTAGCAAGTGGTTACTACAGTCAAAAGACATAAAGAAAAATGTGTCTGTGATTCCTGCAATGCATGTTGCTAAACACAATAAGCTTGCCAGCTTGGGGGGCATTGGGGTATGTATAGGTAACACATCAGATCTATCTTTTCCAACAATTTGCCTGATCCATTTCTTTCAAGAGATTTGTAGGTCTATACTCTCATGCAACATAAATAACCTCTCTTGGAGAAGTCTTTTTTATCGCTTGGAGTGAGTCTTTTTATGTAGATTTCCTCTCAAGAATTAGTGGAAAATGGGCTTAGCTGCTTAGAAAAGGGACCTGAGTTCTGGTCTAGTTCTGAAAAATTACATCTGGCCTGGAAACCTGATTGGGTTGTCACTGCATATTGTATCTCAGGAGACATTTAAATTTCAATTTGTCAGTACTGAATCATATCAACTCTCTTCCTGCAATATTCAACAAAGGCCAAAGCATCTTCAAAGCATCCTCAAATATTCTGAAACCTTTCAGAATGGGAAGAGGCCATATTCAGTGGTGCGATTCAAAAATTTTTACTACCGGTTCTGTGGGTGTGGCTTGGTGGGCATGGCTTATTGGTCATGTGACTGTGTGGCCGTGGCCACCCGCACCCCATTTTGGGCCTAGTAGGTCTCCCTGCAGCCTCCTGGGAGCCAAAACGGGCTGCGTGGGGGCCGCGCCACAACCCCCGCGCCCTGTTTTGGGCCTAGTGGGCCTCCCCAAAGCCCTCTGGGAGCCAAAGAGGGGTGCATGGGGCTCGCCGCACCCCGCACGCCCCATTTCGGGCCTAGTGGACCTCCCTGCACTTACCTGGGAGTCAAAATGGGGCATATGGGGAACTCCAGGAAGGGGCAGGGCGGGCGGGGACGGGGCCAGCCAAAATCTTTCCTACCGGTTTTCCCGAACCGTCCCGAACTGACTGAATCCCACCACTGGCCATATTGCTTGAAAAGCATGAGGACTCTCAAACAGAGGTGGGATTCAGCTGGTTCAGACCGGTTCAGGTGAACTGGTAGTTCTGACGATCAGCTGGGCCTGCCCACCCATCCCTGCACTTATCTGTCCTACGTCCTCTCAACTGATTGGTGTGGTAGAGCGGATTGCCGCACCTCAGCTGTGTTACTCCCCGGATGTAACATAGAAGTAAGTTTTCAAGCTGCTTTTTGAAAGCTACGCACGGGCGCAAAGCACGGGTTAGGCGCGCATGTGTGCACTCGCAAAGTGCACAATCACTGAACCAGTAGTGAAACTGGTTGCAATCCACCACTGTTCTCAAATCATTAAATTCTGCTATATTGCTTGAGGAGTACCTTCTTTCTAGTAAATTTTAATTATGAATATTCACTTCTTAAATTGCACAAAATAGAGCTTTCCAATAAAATAAGTATTTTCCCCTTTTAATCCAGAAACTCAAGAAGATGTAAGAATTCCCACCAAAAGGAAACTTGTCCCTTAAAGAAACCTGTCCTATTCTTGGATTGGGAGGCCCTGCTCATCATCACCAATGCCCTTGTAACCTCTTGTTTAGCAATGCGCTCTACATGGGACGGCACCTAAAACTTCAACTTGTGCAGAATGCAGCTGAAAATAGGTGCCAAATATATGGCATATATAGAATTATTGCTGCTTGAGCTGCATTGGGTACTGGTGTGTTTCCTGGTGCTGGTTGTCACATGTACATCTGGTTATCACAATTCAAGATGTTGGTTGTCACATGTACAGTCCTGTACGGTTTGGGGCCAAGGTACCTGAGGTATCATCTTTTTCCAAGAACCTCCATCCATTTAATTTGATCTAGGAGATTGGGCATGCTGCAGATCCCGTCAGCCAGAGTGTTGACTGGCAGGGACTAGAAGATGGCCTTTTTCTGCAGTAGTCCTTGCTCTGTCAAATACCTTGGAGTTTAGAATGGCTCTAACTCTGTTGGTCTTTTGTAACCTTAAAAACATGACTGTGTTCCTGAGTCTGGGTCACTAAATCTGTTAAAGTTCTCATTTCCTGCTTTTACTGTTAATAGGCCAAATGTCTTGGCTGCTGTGTACATTTATTTTGGATGCTTTTTATTGTTGTTTTTTGTTTTTAAAATGTTTTATTGTTCTAATTGTTTTATACTTTTAGAATTGTAAGCTGCTAACATCGATTGAGATGGGTGGCTATAGAAATCAAGTAAGTAAGTAAGTATAAGTAGGTAGGTAGGTAGGTAGGTAGGTAGATAGGCAGGAAAGAAAGAAAGAAAGAAAGAAAGAAAGAAAGAAAGAAAGAAAGAAAGAAAGAAAGAAAGAAAGAAAGAAAGAAAGTAAGTAAGTTTCTGCATGGCCTCAATTAAGAATAAATGAAATAAATCAAAATGTGATTTGAGATGCATTGCAATATTAGAAGCATAGAATCATAGGGCTGTAAGGGACATTGGAAGCTTTCTAGTCTAACCCCCTTATCAGGGCAGGAGTCCTTATTGCATCCCAGCCAAATGGTTGGCCCATCTTTTCTTGAACCACACCAGTTCTCAAGCTTCCACAACTCTAGGAGGCTAGCTGTTCCATTGACTAATTGTTCAGAAAATTTCTCCTTAATTCCAGGGTGGATCTCTGTTAAGCTTCCACCCATTGCTTCTAGTCCTGCCTTCAGGTGCTTTAGAAAATAAGTCTACCCTCTTTTCTCTCTGTCTGTCCATCTCATACTGGAAGACAGCTATCATTGTGCCCCCAATCCTTCTCTTCATTAAGCTAGATGTATCTAGTTCCCTTAATCGTTCATCATATGGTTTAGCCTTTAGATTCATCATTTTTGCTGCTCTTCTCTGCACACTTTCTAGAGTCTTGGTATCTTTTTTGTACTGTGGCAACCAGAACTGGACACAGTATTCATGGTGTGGCCTTACTAGTGCAGTATGGAACTGTACTATCACTCTTGTGTTTTTGACTTGTGCCATAAAAAGAGATAAAACATTCCGCATTTATTTTAAAAGTGGAAATGGATAAAAGTTTAATGAAATTGGACCATGAAAAAGTAACCAACACAACATAAATAACAATGGCAATGGTCACAACTGAATAGGAAGCAACTATACTTTTGACCATAGATTTACTAATTTAGGTCACTGTTCTTGCATCCTGGAAGCTTGTCTACAGCATGCAACAGAAGAGATGTGACATATAGCATTCCCCCATTTCTGAGGAAGCTAAGGCAAATGAGCTTTTTAAAATGGATGGAGCGCCATCATTTTAGCATTTGCTTAATTTCCCTATACACTGAAGCTTTCTAGTGCATGGATCGTAGAAAAACAAGGGACCATCCCTTCCTTGCTCACTCTCATTCTCATTATTGAGTGTTTTTTAGCCTTCATTTGCTCAGCTATGTAACATTTGCTCAGCGGTTCAGGATTTTTTTCTGACTGTTGAAGAAACCTGGGGTTGCAATGGTGGGCTGAAGATGAATGACTGGACAAATAGAGGAACCGGTGAATGGATTGGCTCCTCAAAAGGCCTCTTTGGATCAAGGAGAGGGCAAGGATTACCCACAAGTTTGTGCCATATAGAATCTCCTTGCAAAGAGATCATAAAATGGTGATCTCCACCAAGTTTGGAAGTTTGGGGTGGGGGTGGGGTCTTGCCCAAGCTGCATTTCAGCTCCTTCAAAGGGACATTGGGTCTGCCTAATTTCTCTCTTAACTGATTTAGAAAGTTGCTCATTATTGAGTTACTAGAAGTTATGAACTTTCCAAAGGATAAGTTTTATTATGCCAGTCACTCTCTCAACGTAATCCACTTCACAGGATTATTGTAATGGGGATACATAAGCAAGGAGTATTATAGTACATTTGCCACTTATATTATTTTATTTTCAGGGTTTTTTTGTTTAAAATGTTTTAATGACTACTTATTTCTAGAGATGATTCCCTAGAATCTGATGTGCCTTTGATTAATATTTGAATAAGAATTTTAATTTTGAATAGTTTTTACAATAGCTATTTTTCAGTATTTTGATTTGGAGATGGTTCCTACTATCTTTGAAATTTTTTTTTTAACAGTTTGGAATATCCTAGTGTAGGGCTATCAAACTCCCAGCCCGTGAACCAGATGCACCACATGCTGGCCATGCCCATGCCCAGCTTAGCGAAGGGGAAAAAAGACCCAATACGTCATGTGACATCACCATGACGACGTGAGTTTGACACCCCTGTCCTAGTGGATTTTGATGGTTCTTCGTTTTCATTAAAGGAATTTCCACATGCCCATAGTCATTCTAGGCTAAGGCCAAGTAGACACACTCACAGGGACGCCAAATTTTGGGTGGTGCCAAAACTGAAGAGTTCTGAAAATCACAATAAAAAACAAAAAGCTCTGTGAACCTGTAGCACCTTTCTAGGGTTAAATATAATTATAAATAGGATGAAAATGTAACAGACAAGAAAAAATACCTGGGGCTGAAAATGTTAAGTGTAAAGTCAAAAACTAAAAAAAAAAAAGGAAGAAAGAAAGAAAGAAATAAGAGGGCTCCTTTCCTAACGAAAACACACTGTGGGAAGCCCCCCCTAATTCTAGATAATGAAATATTTTGGGGAATATTAAAAGAGGTAGAATATTATATTTCCCCAAAGGAGAAATGGAGAAACATGCTCTTAAAGACAGAAAGCAGCTCCAGTTTCCTGCATAGTAAAACCACCCCCAGCAGATGGCTGAAATCTTTAGAGATGGATGTTTTGTGTCCATTAAGAAAGACTGGACCAATCTATTCACAAACGAAACACCTTGAGCTCCAAATGATGTGATTAAAATTTGCATTCCCCCACCCAAATTCTAAGGACAGTACATGACCTTTTAGGATAGGATTAACCCACCACCATTGAAATAGCAAAAGACACATGCCCCCAGAACAGTTCAAACTTCAAAGTCACAGAAACCTACAGTACAAAGATGCATCCACTCATTCAATCATTTGACAGCTGTCCCAGAATCACATACTGTTGGTGGTTCTGCTTAACAATAAACAGAATCTTTTTTTCCAGTCTCCGTGTTATTTCCAGTGTCTTTCTCCTAGCTTGGAAGTAGACCTGGATTTTTCTTCCTACAAGACGATGAGCCAAACCGTGGAGGCGTCGGAAGAGGCCTGCAGAAGATGCCAGAATGTCTATAGTAGAGACATTCTGCATATGCCAGCATGAAGGTACCTGAGGAACTCACTCTTTATCTACTGCACAATTGATGTGGAATTTGTAATTGCCTCCTCCTAGATATTTTGCCACACTTCCTGCCTTTGAATTCTGACCGCTGTGTTTTGATAAGCAGCTTCTGCCACAACCCTGCCATGTGCGAGACACTATTTTTCCTTTTGAGGTGAATGCAAGGGGTCCCTTTGCTTCACCTTGTGCTTTCTGCCTTCAATCCAGCCATTATGCACTACACACAGTGTGGCATCTGTCCTTCCGTCCCTTCTGATACTAAATAAAGTTTTAACATCTTGTTCCTGGAACTTAGAAAGACAAAGGTTATTTATCCATGCTCTGTTTGGAACTTATCTTTCTTAAACCCCTTTCCCACCTGACACAGCAGCATCCTGCCCTCATGTGGTTAAGTGTTTTATGTCTAACATGCATTTCAAGGCTGTATGGATGTGCACATTGCCTTCATCCTGCCATGCTGTCTTTAGTTCTACAGGGTTGGGATTTCAACAAAAGCCACGACATGGCAGCAGGGCAGGGCAGGGGAGAGTCACTGCATTTCTCTATGGTACATTTTTCTTTCCTATCAGGCTTTCCAGATGCAAGCTCTCTGGAACTCTTTTCCCCAAACCAACAAATAGGCAAACTACATTTACATTTACAGTACAGAATTACATAATCATGGAAGGTAGCGAACACTCTCTTTAGATGGAGGAGCGACATTTCAACCATTGGATGGCCACAGCCAGCATGCCAAGTGGGGCAGTTTGGGCAAAGTGAGAACAAACAAGCGGTGAGAACAAGCACTAATTGGTTAACCTGCAGTCCTCACCTGTACTTGTAAGTGGGCAACCATGGGAGTGACGGAGCGGAAGTCAAGTATTTATCAAGCTCTGTAAGTTGAAGCATGTGATAAAACTATGCTTGTCATGTTTTCTGAAAGTTGCGGGTTTTTACTTTGAAAGTGAAATGAAAAGCCTGGTGGTCTGGAAGAGACCCTTTTAATTCTACAATGAGAAGAAAAAGAGCTTTCATCTAAGGAGGCTGTTCTCTACACCTGTTGAAAATAAGAAGGAAGGCTTATAGATGTCCTGCTAACTACCAGAGGCTGATTAAAGGGATTTGAGAGAGCAACCTCTGAAGACACTTTGCTTATTTTGACTAAAAAAAGACATTGCTAATTGCCTCAGCCACAGGCATTTTTAGAGAATTTGAAACCTATAGGAGGGGGAGGGTTATTGAATGCCAGGCGCTCCAATGGCATAGTAAAACAGTAACTCCCATAAAACAGAGTGTGAATAGTTTCTTGAAGTCCATGTTTTCGTATTTAGAAAACAAGATTCATTTCTGATATTTAATATCCTTAACATAGGTGCATGTTTCAAACACTTACCTCTAGCCAGGGGCAATTCTCCTCCCCTTCTGCCCTCCAGAAATGAACATAAAAATGGTTGTTGCTTTTGCTGCTTAAAGTACAGGTATTCCTTGACTTGTGATTATAATTGAGCCCAAAATTATGTTATTAAGTGAGACATTTGTTAGTTTTGCCCCATTTTATGAACTTTCTTGCCACAGTTGTTAAGTGAATCATTGTAGTTGATAATTTAGTAACATGGTTGTTAAGTGAATCTGGCTTCCCCATTGACTTTGCTGGTCAGAAGGTCACAAAAGAGGATCACATGATCTTGGGAAACAGCAACAGTCATAAGTATGAACCAGTTGCAAAGCATCTGAATTTTGATCATATGATCAGGGGGCTGCTACAAAGGTTGTTAGTGTGAAAAACAGTCATACCGTATTTTTCGGACTATAAGACACACTTCCCCCCCAAAAAAAGAAAGTGGGCAGAAATGTCTGTGCATCTTATAGAGTGAATACGGGCCCATTTTTGGCCTCCCAAACCCTCCGCGCATCCCATTTTTGGCCTCCCCAATGTTGGGGAGGGCAAAAATGGGACCTGTGGAGGCCTCCAAGGGCATTTCCTGAATAACCTGGGTGCGTCTTATGGTCCAGTGCGTCTTATAGTCTGAAAAATACGGTAAGTCACTTTCAGTGCCATTGTAACTTTGAATGGTCATTAAATGAACTGTTATAAGTCGAGGACTACCTGTATTTCTTTGTTGTCATTCGAGGACTACCTGTACTGCTTTTCTTCAAATAATTTCTTAAAATGTACTTGGATATTTTGCTGATATTTGCATAAACGGTGCAAATGGTTGCATTAGAAGATGAAGACTTCCAGCTCAAGTCTTCATCTTTGCATGCAGAAAACAGGTTTGGAAATTTATGTCAGTTTCCTTGCATTGTCTCATTCAATGAGTACTTGAAACTTTTTTTTAAGGGCAGTAGGAAAATCATCCAGAGTAGGAGAGTTATTTTGTAGAATGAAATGGGCACTATATAAATTAATAAATGCATAATGCATACATGCACACATGTAATATGGAAACTGGATTTACAGGAGGGAGCAGTTGACTCCCATGACCACAAAAATGTCAGTCTAAATATTGCATATATAATGTTTGTATAAAATATAGGTTGAAAGTGCAGTTGGTTTATACTCTATCTTATAACCCGTCCTTTCCTTTTCTTGCTGACTATAAATGCAGAAATCCTCTTCTTACAAAGTGTTTTACTAGGACTTCATTATCATGCAATAATATACTTCTACTTTATTAGTTTACACCAATCTCATTTTTTAAATAAGGAAAATCACAATTCTTGTAGCCAGTCAGAAGAGCTTGGAAGATTGACAGTGTTTGGATTTGGATTACAATTCATGTTCTTATTGTTCATTTTTTCCCTTGCATTATAATGGAATTATACTTTTTACCCTTGGTAGATTACAAATACTAAAATACTTTAAAATGAAGAAAACAACATCTGCACCATCTTCAGCATCGTCATCTGCAACTTCCAGTCCAGCTGGTCAGAGGTCATTGGATGCCATGTTACAGCAAGAGAAAACAAACGTGATGCAAGCAGAATTAAAAACTATGATACAAGCCCTTCACAAGGATATGAAGGAAAGAATAGGGAAAGTAGAAGGGAAAATAGAGAAAGTAGAAGAAAAAAATAGAGAAGTTTCAACAAATGATGGCGAAAAATGAACAACGTATGCAAAAAGTAGAAGAGAAAGCTGAGCTAACAGAAAAAAGGGTGGGAGAAGTTGACTATAGACTTACGCTGGCAGACAAAAATAAATGAAAAACAATAATATCATTAGAGATGGATAGGGCAGATTATTATTTGTGATTTCAGAATATGGAAGAAGAAAAGGGAGAAAACTTAGCGGAGATAATGGCAGAACTGTTGGCGGAGATGTTGGAGGTGACTAAAGAAACATTTTTGGGTGAGATTGATGAAATATTTAGAGTACATACTAGATATGCGATAAGAAATAGACTTCCCAGAGAGGTCCATGTAAAGTTCACCCAAAAAGCAATAAAAACAAAGATCATGCAGAGAGCGAGAGATGATCCCTTAAAATATAAAGGGAAAGAAATGATATTTTAAAAACAAATCCCGAGAAGAGTTAGAGAACTAAGGAAGGAATACCAGTTTTTGACAAAGCACTTAATCAAAAAGGGAGTGAATTTTAGATGGCTGATACCAGAGGGAATATTGGTGACCTGGCAGGAGCAAAGGCATAGATTAGACTCAATAGAAAAGGTGGAGCAATTTTATGACCATTACTTGGGACCACAAGAGGAAGTGAGAATGAGAGAGGAAAGGGAGGATAGATGTCAAG
>JANHFL010002516.1:58977-75351 GCA_032468155.1 Oxyrhabdium leporinum | reverse complement strand
TGAACCGCTAGATTGAATCAGCAGAAGTGGCCTGCAGTTCAACACTCTAACCACTGCGCCACCTAGGCTCATAAATGTTAATAAATGATTATAAATGATTAAATGTTCTCGCTGTCAGGAAATTCCTGCTTATTTCTAAGTTGGATCTGTTTTAATGGGCTTCCACCTATTGTTTCTTGTTCTGCCCTCAGGTGCTTTGGAGAATAAGTTGACCCCCACCTATTTGTGGCAGCCTCTCAAGTATTGGAAAAAATAGAAAAGTACAGTGAAGTGGCAGGACTGAAAATAAACAGAGAAAAAAACTAAGATTTTAGCGAAAAATATTACAGATAAGCAGAAACAAGAGTTAACGAAGAGATTAGACATTCAGATTACTAAGAAAGTAAAATACTTAGGGGTGCAATTAACAGCATGATGTGTAATGGAGGATAATTACTATAAACTGATAGAGCAAATTAAGATAGATTTGGAAAAATGGAAAAGTCTGCAATCATCAATAGGAAGAATAGCTGCAATTAAAATGAATATATTGCTGAGATTATTGTATTTTTTTCGAACAATTCCGATAAAAATGGACAAAAGTACTTTGAGGATCTTAATAAAATAATATTAAAATATATTTGGCAAGGGGAAAAAAGCAAGAATTAACCTAAAAAGGTTACAGGACACAAGAACTAGAGGAGGCTTTGGACTACCAAACTGGGAGCTATACTACCAGGTTAACATGGATGAAAGAATGGATTGTATTGAGGAATATAACATTATTGACTCTGGAGGGACATGATTTGCAATTGGGCTGGCACACCTTTTTATGGTATGGAAAAAATAAGATACATGGATACTTTCAAAGACATATAAGAAATTCCTTATTGTCAGTATGGGAGAAAATACCAGTTTGGCTTTCGACAATGGAAGCACTCATACATCCAAATATTTTTAATATGGGAAATATTGTTAGATATAAAGACATTTTGAATGAAAAGGGTGAGCTCAAAACTAAACAAGAATTGAGTGAGCAAGGGATCGATATGGTTTGGTATTCACATGTGCAAATACAGTCTAGATATGTGAAACATGCTAAACTATATGGTTTTTATAAAGAATCGAGAGAATTGGATAATATATTAACAGGAACAGAAGAAAAATTGATTAAAAAACTGTATAGCTATTTATTGGGTATTAAATTGGAAGAGGAGCAAGTGAAGGAAACAATGATAACATGGGCAAAAAAATTTCGTTATACAATAGAATTAGATAAATGGCAGAAACTGTGGGAAAGAAATTTTAAGTTAACAATGTCAACTGTATATAAAGAAAATTTGTAGAAGATGTTTTATAGATGGCATTTTGCACCGGCGAGGTTGGCAAGGATGTTTAAAGATAAATCAGCTAAATGTTGGAAATGCCACCAGAAACCTGGATCATAATATCATATGTCGTGGACATGTGTAGAAGCTAAAAAGTACTGGACAAAAATACATACGTGGTTGGAAAAGATGATACAACAGCACATTGACTTAAAACCTTAAAAAAATTTGTTGGGGATTTTACCTGAAGCTTATAGTAAAGAGAATGTATATTTAATTATTCATGTATTAACTGCAGCTGAAATTGTATTTGCACAAAACTGGAAAAGTGAAGAGATTCCTACTTATGAGAATGTGATTAGGAAAATATTAGAATATGAAGAAATGAATAGATTAACACTTGCAATTAAAGAGAAGGAACAAACTGAATATTGTATGATATGGGAATCATTTTATTGGTAATTAGAGAATAAATATGAAAGCTAGAAATAAAAGATTAGTGAAATATAGAAGATATGTCAATAGAATTAAATACATTAAGATGAGGACTGTTATAATGATTATTATGTATATTAGCAATAAAATAAGAATAGAGAATTAATATTAATGCAATGAATACGGTTGTAAATTTTAATTGTTATTGCACAAGATATTGGTACCCAGATGACACACTGTTTAATGGAAAATGGATTGTTTGTATTAAAAACAAAAATTTTAAATTTTAAAAAAAATTCAGAACAATTCTACTAAATCTCATCTGAATTTCTGACATTAATTCCTGTGAAAATCACTTTGCGTATGAGCCAGCAGTGTGCTGCAGTCCTAGGCTGCATCAAGAGAGATCAACAGAAATCATAGTACCCCTCTACTCCAGCCTAGGCAGGTCACTTTCACTCCTGTGATTCTGTGATTCAAAGGGCATAAAGAGATGTGGTCCTGTAGAAACCTAGGCATTCATTTGGGGTTAGCTGATTAGGTTAATAGAGAGGGACAGTAAAGTTGAGCAGAAATACATAAGGAGAGGAAAAAAAGCAAGACAAGAAGGACGGGGGAAGCTTGATTAAATTATTTCAAAATAACATTATTCAAGAAAGTTGAACATAGAGATACCAAACATGCCATAGATGTCCTCTCTGGTTTGCTATCCCTAGAAACCCTTATTTTATGCTTTAAAGAATTATTACAGCACAGGAGTTTTTAACAGATAAGATGAACATATTCTGATTGTTCTGTAATATTAAAACTAAAACTCTCATTAACCTCATTACTCATAAAATCTAAAATATCAACTCCAGCATTGTGAAATTCAGTGCGACTCAAGTAGGTGCATATAAAACGTTCCTTGTGTGTAACTGTAATGATGGAAACACCCAAAGAAAGTATTCAAATTGTTCACTAGGACAACCACTGTTATATGCTTCAGACTCTTTTCTGACTGGCTAGAGCCTTAAGATCCAAGGCCCAGTATCATATACTGTGCGTTTTCTCAAGCATATTTAGCTACTTCCTTAATTAAAAAGAGAGCCAGTTTGGTGTAACAATCAAGGCACTGGGTTAGAAATGGGAGACCAGGAGTTCTAGTCCTGTCTTAGATTTAAAAAGCCATCTAGCTGATCTTTAGCTAATTGTCTCTCACCCTATGAAGGAGGCCAAAGCAAATCACTTGCCAAAAAGCTAGTCGAGAATATTGCAGAGACTCCAAGCAGTCCTCGACTTATGATCACAACTGAGCCCAAAATTTATGTTGCCAAGTGAGACATTTGTTAAGTTTGAGTTTTGCCCCATTTTATGACCTTTCTTGCCACAGTTGTTAATTGTCGTTGTTGTTAAGTTAGTAACACAGTTGTTAAGTGAATCTGTCTTCCCCATTGACTTGTCTTGTCAGAAGGTTGCAAAAGATGATCACATGACCCCAGGACACAGCAACCATCATAAATATGAATCAGATGCCAAGCATCTGAATTTTGATCACGTGACCATGGGGATGTTGCAATGGTTGTAAGCATGAAAAACAGTCATACGTAACTTTCTTCAGTGCTGTTGTAACTTTGAATGGTCACTAAACGAATTGTTGTAAGTCAGGGACTATCTGTATAACATATTTTCCCAAACATATGTGAAATACATTATTTAGTAAAAACAATATAAATGAATTTCAGCAGCAGTAAGTACAATGAAAAAAAGAATAATATTGTTGAGACTTCCAGGACAGAGAAAATGATGATTGTCCCACACTAAATGGCTACATGAGGGAACAAAGCTTTTCTTTTTCCTGTCTTATATTAAAATCTAAACTAAAATATTTTGAGTATCTGATGTTAAGCTCTGCTTTGAGGTAAACATTACTGAGCCCTTGAATTTTTTTTCCTAAATTAACATTTAGTTTAGGTTAGCCTAAAAAGAAAGCTGCTAAAAATGTAGATAGCACCAAAAATAATACAATAATCTGATTTCCATTAAACAAGAAAGTCTCTGCGCCAAACTTGATTCTTGGTGACTGAATGGATACATCCATGTTGGGCTGAGGGCAACTACAGTGAAGAGGTTTCCCCTTGCCTTTTGGGATATTGCTTTAATTTCCCAATTTAGCCTACAGTCTTAGGATTTCCTTGATGATTCCCAGGTACAGCCCTCCTTAATTTTTCTCAGGTCAGCCACGGTTGGCTTTAACTTGTCATGTCCTGCAATATATTAATTAAATAATTTCAATTATTCACCATACACTGCAGTTAGAAGGCTGACTACAAATAGAAAACAATACCAACCAGTAAATGAAATGATGCCTACAGTAGGTAATACAGCTGCAGTCATTCCATTGAAGGTAATATTACATTTAAAGTATTTAAAAAAGCAACTAGTCCAGTTGCTTTTTTAAATACTTTAAATGTAATATTACTCCATTTATATTTTTCTGTTGTATTCTTTGAATTTTTGGAATTATAGATTTTAACAAGCTGGTTTAAATAATGCTTTGCTTTATCTTTCTGTTTATATAATACTGTGGAAAACTGCTCTAAAATGAGCTCTCAAAGAGTATATTTATTATTGAGAACAATGATTTTTACAAACTCCTAAAATTGTTTATCACTCATGTCAAGATGTGCATACTGTTTCTATCTTCAACAAAATCCATATATTATCTTTGTGGGAGTTACAGTCACCAGACAATAATCTATTATATATATTTAAAACAGTTACTTACATTGCCCATTCTAGTTTTTCATTTTTTATGGAGTTATACAGGGTCTGAAATAAGAACATACTATTATCAGAATATTTCTGAATATCTATTAAATTATGGGAAAATATTTTACAGGTATCCTAATGTAGGGTATTACAGATAAAAATTGCACTTGCTCAGCAGTCTGTGTACAAACCTAGACATATACATTTGCTTCAGCACTGAAGGGATGGGACAGTATCTTTCACTTCCCAGGGACAATAAGCCAGATCAGTTTAGTTTAGAACAAGGTGTGCAGTAGACATTTGTTCTTGAACACCCTCAAGCTGCCTCCTTTGTTTAATGGCCAGCCCTATATGGAAAAATAGGTTTGAAGAGCTTATTTATTTACTATGTAACCATTATTCAGAGTATATGAGCAATTAATTAATTAAGACAATTTACTTTTTTCATCAAGTATTCCTTTAGATGCTTTGGTTTTCCGCTAGCAGTTTTAGAACTATCTTACTGTTTTATCTTCATAGCTCTGGTTTTAAGAAGATTGTAACTGAAATAAAATTCTTCAATAATAATGGTCTAATTTAAGTGAGCTTTTTTTTGTAAAGAACCAATTCTATAAGATAACTAGTTGTTTGATATAAATCTATATTAATCATGTTAACAGTAGCACAGACTACATGATCATTCTGCATTACTTTTTCAATTTTACTTCTTGTAAAACCTGTTGTTTTTTTTACTGTGAAAAGGATAAAGAAATAAACATCTGTTTGGAAAAACCTATATAGCAATAGCACTTAGACATATACCATTTCTAAGTGGTTTACAGAGTCAGCATGTTGCCCCCAAGAATCTGGGTCCTCATTTTACTGACCTCGGAAGGATGGGAGGCTGAGTCAAGCTTGAGCCTCTGAGAATCAAATTGCTGAACTGCTGGCAGCCGGCAGTCAAGAATTAGTACTGCAGTACTACATTCTAACCACTGTGCCATCACAACTCTTATACCCCTCAATTATGCTCTACAGTCCTCTCTGAGCAGTTTACAGAGTCAGCATATTGCCCCCAACAATCTGGATCCTCATTTTAGTGACCTTGGAAAGATGGAAGGCTAAATCAACCCTGAGCCGGTAATGACTGAACAGCTATGGGCCCTTACATGACAAAGTGAGGTTAGAAATTAGTACGTAATTGGGGGACATAGATATTTGGCAATTGCATCATATTCTGATACTTTATGTTATCTCTAGGATCTATTTTCCTTTCCAAGTTTGTATTACTTCAGAAGGTAATAGAAGATTGAATACTCCTAAGTGAGCAGTTTCCTACTTACACAAAATAAGTGTTTTAACTAAAAACTTTATAGCACCCTTAAATCTTTTTCACGGTGGCTTTCAAGAGACAGAAGGCTTTAACATGAAAGAACTGAATTCAGTACTTTCTGTATTTGTAAACTGAAGTAGTATAACACTTTTTCTGATGATTTGCATTGAGTTTCATCAATCTAAAGGCCTCTAGATGTCTTGCCCTATAATTTCCATAATCTCCAAGTATCACGTCCATTAATTATGTAAACTGAATAATATGGATTATAGTCCAAGACATTTGTAGAACAGGGTGACAAAGGCTGATGTAGACAATACCTTAAGAATGAAAATGAGAATTTTCAGGCGCAGCATGTAAACAGTGGTAGTTTATCATCCACTACTGTATGTGTAGTGTGAATAGGGCACCTGGGCTTTTATCAACCATAATGACTCATTTCTGGGCATACCATTACCTTTAACAGATCCTTTGCAAAATCTTTCCCATCATTTAGTCCATCCAGATTTGCTGTAAACTGTTGGCAGGACATCTTTTTCCCAATATTCTATAATGCAGAAGAGCAGATCACTGGACACCTTTTTTCAAAAAATCATAATGTTTTAAATACTATATGAAATATATGAATATTCAGATAAATGAGGTAGATGTTTCCTATATAGCAATAGCAAGTCCAAAGTGCAGCCGAATGAAAAAGAAAGAAAAATAATAGATTCATTTTATAAGCAGCCATCTTTTAAATGAATCAGGTTTGCATGTGAACATGAAGTGAACTAAAAGATTCTTGTCTGGATTCCATTCCTGAAAACATCCTGGAGAAATGAGAAAAAGGATTCCTTACTTCAATCTCACTGGCATCTTTCCTTAAAATCAGTTTGAAAAGTCTTTTCCTCTAGTATGCATGATGGGACTCCAAAGTGCTTAACTGATAAACTATCAAAACCAGAAGCTTACCTGGAGGTAGGAGAGAGGCAATGACCTAAGCCATTTCAAACAGTTGTAGTCCCTGTTCACATATTGCTGATATGTTCCTATAACATATCTAGTATATTCTTTATGCTAGATATGTTAAATATTTTACATTAGGGCTTAAAAAACATTCAGATCAGGGAATAACTTCAAACATACTTCCCAAATTAATTTAACAAATAGAAAATCACCCGATACAGCCTTATAATGGTTTTGATGATTAAAACATTCCTATGTATGCACAGAAGCTGCATTTTTTATTGATGCAGAAATCTAAATTGTATTGATCTGACATAGAGATTCAGTTGAGATGTATAAATTGGATCATTTTCTAAATAATTCAAACTGACCGAATTTCTGAATTTTCACACAATCATAATTCATAGGTTAGTGCAGAGTATAGGTATACCACTGGCATGGCATGTAAGGATACAACATCCCTTACACATCAGAATCAGAAGCTGAGGGTGTTGATGGATGTGGTACTGGAACCCTAATCTTAGGAGGCAGTTGTGGCTTGTTAAATCTGAGCAAATGCCAGAGGCAGTCTCCAGTAAACATTGGGGAAAACTACAAGTAGTCCTCACTTAATGATGGTAATTAGGACCAGAATTCCTATCACTCAAATGAGGTGGTTGTAAAGCACGATGACACATGATCCCCATCCCTTAACAATGGCAATCCCAGCAGTCCTGGATATCAATAAGCCAAGATTGCATGCTCTTAAGCCTGGACTTCATGTTACTGGGGTTTGCCACTTTTTGCTGGCTTCCAACAAAGTCAATGGCAGCTTACTAGCAGGTGAGAAGCAGGTGACTGCTATGGAGTGTAGCCAGGTGTGAGGGTGCTGCAGCATGAATGTGGCTGGGCAGAAAAAAGCTATATGCTTTGGCTTGGCAAGAGCATGGCCAGGAAGGGGGTCACGTGCTATGGAGTACAAGTTCCTATGGGGATGGATGCTGCAGGCAGATACACACTATGGAATTTCAGATCCCAGGATCTCGTACTCGGTAGTAGGGCTCCTCGAGAGAAAAAGGGGCAGCAATTTATAGGAATGACTTGAAACCTTCCCTGATGGCTTTGACTTTGCTTGGGAAGCCAGTAAGGAAGGTTGCAAATGGCCATCATGTGACTGAGAGACTATAGCTGTTGTGAATGCAAAATGGTGCCCAAATCATGATTATGTGGCCATTGGGGTGCTGCAACAGCTGGAGCATCAAGGATCAGCCATAAGTGCCATTGTTCAGCACTGTTGTAACAGTGAATGAGTTGGTCTGAACGAGTAACCCAAGGGCTACATATATTACAGTTTGTGGAACTTATTCCTTAAGAACCGCGCTGAATAAGTATCTTATGCTGAAATAACTGAATGGGGAAAATACAGACTGCAAACAAGGAATTAGCCCAGAATAAGACTTGTTTATGGTCATGAGAATATCCCAGGATTTCGGGTATTGCACTTTGTCCCTTCTTTTCTTCATATTGTTTTATCTGCTTGTTTTTTACATAGATATAGCAAAATGTATTTTATCATGCAGACAATGAAAACATTCAATTGTTTCTTCTAATTGCCTGCCTGCCTGCCTGCCTGCCTTCTATGTTTCTGAAGAAATTTACAGATCTTAAACTCCGAAATTGTTTCACCAGATGGCAGCACTGTCCTACCTTTGTCTGTGCTTGGAAGTGATGCAGTCAGTCCATAACTGAATGTGAGACCACCAGAGAATCTGAGGTGCTGCTGCCAAGTAAACTGCATGGATTTGCAGGAGGTAAATTTGACTAGTGGGTGTCTTTACCTTTTTTATTTAAGTTCCATATATAAGGTGATCTCAGCCAGGAATAGATATAACCTGCTCTGTGCACAGAACACTCCATCCATGGAATGTCTGTTTTCAGACAATTGATGCATGGAGTGAAATTTGCAAGCTCCATAGGTTTTGCTTCATCAGAATCCAGAACAAGGCAGGTACTTTGGACAGAATCTGAAAAGTCTGATATGCAGTTGTAGAATTACCTTACCTTGGAGATCACTGATGTGTGTGTGTGAGTGTCCTTTCTCAACTTTTAAAAAGAATTTAGATGCACACACAAGCACTTGTTGCTTTTAGTGGCCCATTTCTGCACTTCCATATTGCAGCTTCATGTGACCAAATAGTGGTATATCACCAGATGGCCACATTGGAAGAAGCTGTAAGATGAAAAGAACACCTCTGCTGTTTCAGACAAGCGGGTGAGTATGCACAGGAGCCTTTTTTAAACGTAAAAAAAGACCCACCACTTAGTTACCTCCAAAGTAAGATACCCTTTCCCCTCTTCAGGGCTCTTACATAAATGTATTTCCTGTGAAAGAGAAGAAAATACTAATGCAAATTTCACAGGTATGTAGCAAAGGATTGAGTCTAAGAAAAACAACATATGAAGAGATATGCTTTCATTTTTATAGCCTCAGTGTCAAGACTGATTCGCACTTTCACCTACATTTCTTCTTCGCTCTCAGCTTGACAATAACAGGAAGGGATTGGTTGGAATGCAAGGGAAAGAGAATAGTATTCGAACATCTATTGGCACTGTGGGACATTGCTGGCATCCCAAGGAAATACCGAGCAGATGCGCCAGCATTGCAGTCTCATAGAAGATGCATAACAAAATGAATATGTGTGATTGGTGGACACTTTGGACTGTAGCTTCACACCACAAGCCCCAAGCCAGCCAAAGCCAAGAAAACCACCTGCAAAGCTGAAAGAGAAAATGTGGGCAGCTCAGGTCGTGGAGGTGTCCCCCATAATGCAACAAGGGGAAGGGAACTCCAACCTATGTTAAGCCCAGCCTGGTCTTCTATGACAGCAACAGCGAAGAGGAAGATGACCCAATGGTAAGTGCCACCATCATTCCCATGGTGACCCAAGTAGAAATCTTGGTGCCCTCCTCGGGAGTAAGGGGGACCCTCGTGGCCTTATTAGACTCGGGTTGCACTCAGTGCCTAATTAGCCTCCAGACAGTGGAGAAACTAGGACTGAGAAGGTTAAGATAGTCCATGGGGTTCTCTTAGTAAGATGGTTCCCTTACAGGATGCCAACAACCTGCTTAACGGAGCCAGTGAGCTTCAGGGTTGGGACCCATGTAGAGACTATTCGTTTTATTGTGGCTCCTGGAGTGACTGAGACCATAGTCTTAAGACTTGCCTGGTTGAGGAAATGGAAACTGTCAGTAGATTGGGACAGTAACAAATGGTGAATGAGAAAGAAAGCAGCTAGTTGGCAGGAGCCAGCAAAAGCGCCAAATGCCAGCCATGAGCCTGTAGTTAGGAAAATGAAAGCAGAGTCAGCGAATACACTAAAGGGAAGTGAGGAGTTAGAGCTGCTCATACCGAATGAATACCACAACGTAGCAGAGATATTCAGCGAGGGGGAATCGGAGACCCCATCATCCCACAGACTGTGCTATTGAAATCTTGCTGGGAGATAAATTGCCCAAGCTGAAGATGTACTCCATGATGCTGAGGGAGATGGAAGAACTTCGGGGTTTATAGACAGGAACTTAGCCAGGGAATTTATCTAGTCAGTGAAATCAAGGATGGCTGCCCCTGTGCTTTTCAAGAAAAAGAAAGATGGGTCTCTTAGTCTGTGTGTGGACTACCAAGGGCTGAACTGTATCTGCATGGAAAATATGTATCTGCTCTCTCTCATGAGGGACATGCTGGGCTATCTATCCAAAGAGAAAATTTTCACTAAGCTGGACTTGAGAGAAACATACTACCAGATGAGGATTAAGGAGGGGGATGAGTGGAAGACCGCATTTAACTGCCCTTTGAGTTGCTACCAGTTTTGGGTGATGTCATTTGGGCTGCAAGAGGCACCAGTGATATCCATGCAGTTGATAAAGAAAGTCCTGCATGAACGCCTGCATAATGGGGTGCTGGTGTACCTAAATAACATTCTAATTTATACCGAAACCACAGAAGAGCATGTAAGGATAGTGAGGGCAGTACTTGGGAAGCTAAGAAAAGTTTTACTGCCAAGCTATCTAAGTGTGACTTTCACAAGACCAGCCTAGACTATCTGAATTATTGCATCTCTGAGGAGGGGTGGAAATGGACCTGGGTAAGGTGAGGGAGATTCTGGAGTAGGAGGCCCCTTGGACCAGGAAGCAGCAGGACTCCCTGGGATTTGCGAACTTCTATCAGCAGTTCATCCCCACTTTTGGCCAGATAGGTATGTCCATCATCTACCTGTTCAAGACAGGGGGAGGAGTGAAACCCAAACCAAATCAGCCACTAAATTGGTCCATCGAATGCCAAATGGCCTTCAAGAAACTGAAATGGCTCTTTGTTGCGGAACCAGTTTTGAAACACCCAAACCCAGATGAGCCTTTCTTAATCTAAGCAGACATTAGTGATGTGGCAGTTGGAGCAGTTTTACTCAAGAGGAACAAAAAAGGGGAGTTGCAGTCTTGTGCCTATATGTCTCGCAAATTATTTAATACTGAGAGATGTTCGGTCATCTGGGAAAAGGAGGCTTATGCTGTCCAATGGGCTCTTCTAACATGGAGGCAATTCTTAGAGGGTACTAGAATGGCATTTGAGGTACAGATGGACCACAAGAAACTGGAGCATTGAAGACCCCAAGGAAGCTACCCCCTAAGCAGGTCTGGTGGGCTTGGTATTTTAACCATTTGGATTTCACCCTTCGCTATTTACTGGGGGGGGGGGATTTCTTAGCAGATGCTCTCTCTCAGATGCCCCAGTACATGAGTACCCAAGAGGAAGTAGTTAACTTCATTATCCCATCCAGGCAGCTCGCAGTGCCAGTACTCATGTGGCAACAGAGAACAGTTTCCCTGCAGCTGTCTTGGGATTTGGCAATGCAACTGCTAAAAGATGCCTTGGGGGTGGATGAGTGGTTCCAGAGACATAAAGATGACCTGATGACAAAGGGGGGGGGGCTTGACATAGAAGAGGAGTAAATTGTATGTCCCAGTCAGCCAGAGAACCTTGGTCCTGCAGAGGAGCCATGATGCAAAACCTGAAGGGCATTTTGGGTTTTTGAAGACCCTTCACCTGGTAAAAAGACAGTTTTGATGACCAAAGATGAAAAAGAACATTGAAGCCTATGTGCGCCAGTTGTCCTGTGTGTGCCTCTATGAAACTCTACCTGGGAAGCCTCCAGGCTTGCTACAATTGGTAGCCAACCCAGCTAACCCATGGGAGGAGATATCCATGGACTTTATCATGGAGTTGCCTAAGAGTGCTGGGAACACAGTAATTTAAACTGTCATCAACCTGTTCTCGAAGCAAGCACACTATATGGCATGCCTGAGGATTCCTTCAGCTCGGGTCCTATCCAAGATGTTTGTGCAGCATATCTATAGAGTACAAAGGGTCCCAAAGCACATTATCTCAGACCAGGGGATTCAGCAGGGGATTCAGATTGGTATCTTCAGGCTCCCACCGTTGGCTGCACCTTCTGCGCCTCCAGCCTCCTGCCTCAGCCCATTTACAGTCAGCTTTCCTCCTCCACTGGCCCTCCACCAGCCATTTGCCCTGGCCAATGGGCCTCTGGGCCTCTGCCCCGCACCCTTTGGCCTGGCCCATTTGCTGACACACCATTTGTCCTGGGCCTTTGGCCACACAGGACAATTAGCCACCACCCAATGGCAGTGTGCAATGGGCGATAGGCAATCACAGGGACTTTGGGGCTATGGGGGAGGTGCAGCAGCTGAACAGTGGTGGGGCATGGCTTCAGGTGTGGGGGGAAGGGGTTTCTGGCACGGGGGGACATGGCAGCCAAATAGCAGAGGCTCATGGCTTCAGACGCAGGGGAAAGTGGCTTCTGGCATGGGGGTGTGGCAGCCAAACGGTGGTCTGGCATGGGTTAGGGTAAGGAAGGAAGGGGAGGGAGATTGCATTGCACCCTGCCACCCAGCCCCTGCCCCCAACTCTGTGGAAAGCTGCAAGAAGCTCCCATCTCAACTTCTCTCATTGCTCTTGTTCTTTTCCTTCCCAATGTCACAGCCTGCCTGTACAGTATGTTTTCTCCCTTACCATCTCTCTTGCAGCCTTTTGTTGTGATTTTTTTTTCAGTCTCTTTTATTTTCTTTTTGAATAAGCCCTACATGTTAAGATCCAGCTGCTGCCAAGGTCTCACCCAGCACCCCAGAGATCCCTGTCACCAGACACCACACCCAGCCCCTCAGCTATCCTTCCTTCCTTGTTTCCTTTCCACTCTCCCTCCCTCCCTTGAGGAATAAAAATGGGAAGCCCCCTGCCTGTTGTCCGCTCTGCCCAGAGCCACTGACAGCTTTAAAAAAAAACCCTGAAGAGCAGCACCTTCTATTTTTTCCCCACCCTCCCCTCCATTGCTTCTGTTCATGGACTCTGGCCTCTGCAGTTTGGCTGCCATGCCCACCTACCCACCCCCATGCCAGAAGCTACTTTCCTTTGAAGGTCCTAGACCTGGGTGCAGTTCACGTCAAAGTTTTGGTGGGAGTATTTGAAAATGATAGGCTCCTCCCAGGGACTTAGCTCCGCCTACCATCCTAGTACCAATGGCACTTCTGAATATGTTAATTCAATGGGAACCATACCTGCACTGTTGTGTAAATTATCAGCAAACTAATTGGGTCAAACTCTTGCTTTTCATGGAGGTGGCATATAATAACTCAGTGCACAGTAGCACAGGTTTTACTCCTTTCAAGGTGGCTACAGGAACTGAGTTTGTGCCCATGCCAGGGCTACCACGGGGGACCCCATCCTCAGTGTCATTAGCCAAGTAGATGGATACTCTGATAGCCAAGTGGGATACCATCTATGAGGCATTGAATAAGGCTAGGGAGAGTAAAAAAAGGCAAGCAGATTGGAAAAGAGGCTCCCAAAAAGAATTGTAAAAAGTTAGGTCTCAAATATATATGGCTTTTCCAAATCATCTGGATTGTAAATTCAGTAGCACTAGAGTTGTGATTGCCAAAAAGCCTTAGGTGGGTTCAGCCGATATTTCATTGCAGTCTTTTAAAACCATTTTGAGACTCTGGATTGAGACTAGTCAGAGAACCCCCTCCTCCTCCTTTCCTAGTTAGGGAAGAAGAGCACTATGATATCAAAAAGATACTTGCTTCCAGTTACCACAAGGGAAAACCACAATATCTAGTGCTGTGGAAAGGCAACCCATTGGCAGAGGCTGCTCTACATGTTAGGGCAGCTAGGTTAGTTAAGAAGTTCCATAATAAATATCCTCAATGGCTCCAATAGGGATTGCAGTGGTAGGTGCTTGTTAAATAATAATGTATATATGTTTACTATTGTTTCAGGTCTACCCTTCTTCTGGGGGGTTGGCAGGTCAAGACTGATTCACACTTTCACCTACACTACTACTTCGCTCACAGTCTGACAATAACAGGGAGGGAGGTGGTTGGAATGAAAGGGAGGGAGAATGATATTCAAGCATTCGTCAGCACCATTGGACATTGCTGGCATCCCAAGGACACACCAAGCAGATGCCCCAGCGTTGCAGATTGTTTCCTATAACAAAATGAACATGCGTGATTAGTGGACGTTTTGGACTGTGGGTGGCCTGTAGGAAAAATGGAGAATTAACTATGCTTGCTTTTGTGCGGGAAACCCCAGTTTTGCTTCTTCTCTGCCAACGTGGTTTATTTAGTAAAGTTTATGCTTTTGATAAAAATAATGTCCCAAGAGTTTCTTTTCCTGGATTTGCCACCTGGACAGTTGACACACAGAACTGTAAAACAATATCAATAATAGTTAACAGAAGAAAACAATGGGGAACTGTAAACAGTGTTGTATAAAGTCATTCCCACAATCAATTTCAATTTTTACTCCTGGAACTTTACTCACAAACATTAGGATAAAGCTTTTATGAAAAGATAAAACATGGTAAATTGGTGGCAGGATTTTGAATTCTTCATTTTTAAAATCTGATTTTAACAGAAATGTTCCTTCCTTTGCTGTGAATTTGTTAAGAAATATGATGAAATTTACAGCATTGGCAACATCTTCAATGGGAACACTGATGTTAAAATTCAAGTAGGCAGTCCAAAGGTTTTTGAAAACTATGTTCACAGGAGCTAGGAAGTTTCCTCTGACATTCAATCAGAAGCTGCTTTTTATTACTTAAATCAATGACTTCATCTTCTGCACTCCAAAACAAGAGAGATTGGGACTTGATCTTTTTTTGAAATATTGTTTTAAGTATTCAAGGAATCCTATGGTGTCCCTACTCAGTTATCTTTTTCCAGAGCAATATGGATCCAAATAAATAACCCTTTCTTCATAGGGTTCAGTTTCTACTTCCAAGGTATTCTTTGTCACTCTATTCTGAACTGTTCCAGTTTCTCCAAATCCTTTGTAAAGTGTGGTGCTCAGAACAAGACAGTGTTTGAGCAGGATTGGATCAAAGAAAAATAATGTTGACTAATAATGATTTGCCATTTTTGACCTAGGTGGTTGCCCAATAAAAATACATTCAATAAAACAAATAAGTAAAGTTAACCCATTAAGTTTAGGTTAACTCTGGCTCATGTGAAGTTTGCAGTCAGTAATAAGGTCTCTATCATATGGTGTCTGTGCATGTGTGTGTGTGTATGCCTAGGAGTCAATGTTGACTTCTGGCAACTGCAGTTTTCTTGGCAAGATTTTGGAAGTGGCTTGCCATTGCTTCCTTCCTAAAACTGAGAGAGTGAGTCACTGGCCCAATGGCACCCAGCTAGGTGGGATTAGAACTTCCCAGTGGGGTTTCCCAGTTTCTAGCATGGTACCTTAACCACTACATCAAACCAGCTATCTAAGGTTTGCATTACCAAGTCAGGCATCCCAATTACTTCAGGTGACAAGTCTAATTGGCATCAATTTGTTTCGAATCCTCACAGTAGTGAGTCAACAACTTTTAAAGTTGTTCTTTGTCTTCCTGCAAGGCTCAGCTATATCTTACTCTATAGTGCTGTTTTTCTTTCTGAAAATTCAAGAATCTCTTCCATAAGGATTTGAAAACTGTTTCTGGGTTCCGTTATTACTCCTGTTTCCTGAGCTTGCTTCTTCCTTACAGAGACTTCTCTCTTCTACTGTAATAAATCTTTACTCTTTCTTATTTGAAATGTGACCATTCATAGTTGCCATGATCCTCTTCTTCAGAATCTGCTAGAAGTTTCCACTTGCTGCAAGATACTGCATACTCAATTGTTTTCAAGCAGGAACCCATTGTAGATCACGACTGCAGAACCACATCACTTTATCTTTTGCTTTAAGTATATTTGTTTTAGATTTCCCCAATATATAAATCTTGATTTTAGTGACCTTATTAGGTATATGCATCCAATTTCCACTCAAGTTTCAATACCCCAGGTATCGATAAGATATGCACATTATAATCCATGTAATGTGAGATGTAACATTTCATTCTCCTTTCTGTTGTGGAAGTATGTATAGCAGAAACCATTCAACTTTAGCCTCAAAATATACAACAAAATAATATCTACACTTTCATGCCCTATACCATATTTTTTGGAGTATAAGACGCTCTGAAGTATAAGATGCACCTAGCTTTTGGGGAGGAAAACAAGGGGGGGGGGGAATCTGCCTCTGCCTTTGCC
>JANHFL010002516.1:37238-56194 GCA_032468155.1 Oxyrhabdium leporinum | reverse complement strand
AGGAGTCTCCACGTGGTCTGTTTTGGATGCAGGTAAGTGCAGGGCGTGCTTCCAGGCTCGGGGTGGGAGAAAAATGGGTCTCCCAGAAGTTCAGGAAGGCTGGAAATGGGCCCATTTCCAGCCTCCAGAGAGCCTCTGGAGCCCGGGGAGGCCGTTTTCACTCTCTCGGAGGCTCAAGGAAAGCCTCCAGACCCTGGGGAAGGTGAAAAACGGACCTCCCAGAAGTTCGGGAAGGCTGGAAACGGACTCGTTTCCAGCCTCCAGAGAGCCTCCAGAGCCCCAGGAGGTCATTTTGCCCCCTCCCCCCGAGGCTTGAGGAACGGCCGAACTAGACCACACCCACCATGGCCACGCCAACCCAGCAACTGGGCAGTGAACCCGTTGCTAACATTTTTGAAGCCCACCCCTGAGTGTGAGAACATAATGTGAACACCCATCAAAGAGGAGCTAAACTTTAGGACTGTTACCAAAACAGCTAGTTTGAATACCATTAGATAATTGTGAAAGGACTATGAGGGGAGGGAAAGTACTGGATTTACACAGGAATATTCAGATCTGGCTTTGCTTATGCTATAACCACTTTCACTACAAATGAAGTTCAGGGTCTTTCTTTCCTAAATACCCAAGCTAGGAAAAGCCTAATATTAAGCCATATCTGCAATAATGGTCCATTTGGAGACAGTGTCTACTATGAGGATTGGATACAGAATGTCCATCCATGAAAGCAAGCAGGATGAGATAGCAAATTGAAGAAGTCACTTTGAGGCCCAGAAGAGGTGGAGATTATCCCAGGCTGGAAGAAGAGGCAGAAATGTTGGGGGACCAGCTGAGATCCCAATGGTCGAGGATCAAGAAGAATGACAATTTGGAAAAAAAAACCTGCAGGGTAACCTTTATCCAGTGGAGCTGAGGGACCTGACCATGGGCCCCACTCACCGAGAAAAAGTACGGGGTGATGGGAGGTGAACAAGATCCCCAGGATGTTACATTTGAGCAAGTGATCAACTTCCTGAGGGATGCCTTCGACAAGCTCCTAACCTGAGATGCCCAAGACCAGCCAATACCACTATCAGCCCAACCAACTGATACAACAGCTGCAGTGGCCACAGCACCAGCTTTCCCCCCACCAGCCCCAGCACAGCAGGTGGGGACAACTCAACCATCCTGGCCACCACCACAGGCCTGGACCGCCCCTCCAGAAGGAGTATTGACCACCAGCCCTAGGAGTGAAATTCAACAGTGATAAAAAGCAACTGGCATTCTTCCTGATCCAAGTGTGGAATGACATGCAGGAATATGGGGCTGATCTGCAAAAGGAAGCAGGCTAGAGTAAGGAGTGTAACCATGCTTTGGAAGGTGAAACAGCAGAGTAGGTGGTGACATTCACAATGACTCAATGGAACTATTCAACTTCAACAGGTTCATGACAGCACGGAGGATATGGTTTGAGGACCCCCTAGCTGACCAAAAGGCTTGAACAAAGATCAAAACTATAAGGCAAGGCAGATGACTTATGACTGCCTACATGAGTTTCGGAGCCTACCTTGTAGGCTAGCTGACTAGACACAAGACACGCTGATCAAGTGCTTCCAGGATGGCCTGAGCAATGTGATCTGTCTCTCCAGAGGTGCACCATGATCCCTCCGTGACTGGCACATACTGGCCGATGAGGTGGAGATTGATCTGGTTAGATATAATGGCTGTGCACATTGAGAGTGGTGACTACCCTGTCCTATAGAAAAGAAGGAAGCCCCAAAACCAGAGAAGTGGGATCCACCAGTTGTTTTTGCTGTGGCAAGGAGGGTCATAGAGCACTTGACTATCAAGCATCCCAACCAGCACCTAGTCCCACACAAAGAGGAGGCAAAGGCTCCACAAAACCTTGAGAGACGACCCTTAAAGGAGTGGAGGATGCTGAGTTCACCCCAACACAGGTGATGGCAATGGAACTGCAGCCAAACACCCCAACCTTATGGCAGAGAGTGACAATGGGACAGATGACAACCCCCTGGTAAGTCACCCCGTGATGCCCATGCCAACAGAACTAGTGGTGTCTTCCTTGGGGCACAAGGAAAATCTGATTGCATTTTTGGACTTGGGCTGTACCAGGTCAGCCCTAGCAACTGGGGATGCAGCTCAGGGAACTAAAGGTCCCTGTGGCATTCTGCCATCTAGATGGCTCAGTAGAAGGAGGGCTGGTAGAGATGAAAATAGGGCCCTATAAAGAAACCATCAGCTTTATCATAATACCAGACATGGATAGACCCATAGTGCTGGGCTTGGTGTGGTTACTGAACTGGAACCCCTCTGTAAATTGGAGAAGGCGAATATTTAAAAAAGGGCAGACAATAATAGAGAGGGCTAAGAAAAAAGTAGCCTTGCAATGTCACAGAGGTGGATCCTCAAATCCCCAAAGAGTACTGGGATTTAAAAAAGGTTTTCAGTGAGAGGGACTCAGATATGCTTCCTCCCCACTGTCCCACAGACTGCTCCATAGAGATATTGCCAGGAGCTAAATTACCCAAGCCAAAACTATATTCCAAGACTCCAAAGGAATTAGATGAACTCCAATCCTTTATAGATAAAAACCTGGCATGGGGTTTTATTCAGCCAGCTAAGTTACATATGGCAACACCTGTACTATTTCAGGAGAAAAAGGATGGATCCCTCCACCCATGTATAGATTTCTGCAAGCTAAATGCTACTTCCATTGAAAACATCTAATCTCTGAGACTGATGAAAGACATAGTTTCCATTCTAGCCAAGGGGAAAATCTTCACCAAATTAGACCTAAGAGAGGCGTATTACTGAGTGCATATTAAAGAAGGAGATGAGTGGAAAACAGCCTTTGACTGGCCCTTAGGATGTTTTCAGTTCCAAGTGCTGCCCTTCAGTTTTCATGCAATTAATTAACAAAGTCCTACATGAATATTTATATAAAGGGATTCTAGTTTACCTGAATGATATTTTGATTTACACCGAGACTATGGTTGAGCATGTGAAATTGGTTAGAGCAGTACTGAAAAAACTCTCTTGTTCAGCTATATGCAAAACTCTTCAAGTGTGAGTTCCACAAAAATAAAAATGATTATTTGGTATCAAGATTGAACTGCCTTGCTTCTTTCAAACCTTAACACTTTTCAACTTGCCAATGAATTGGGGGAAGGAAGGGTGAAATAGAATGCCGAGAATGTGTGTATGAACAGTGAGACCCTGGCAACCATCAAGGTCAGCTATGCAGATGGTTGAGAAAGAGATGGACTGTTCCTATAACAAAATGGCATCTCATAATTGGAGAATGTGATCATCCAGGGATGGGGAGAAAGGGAAGCTATTGTTTAACTAAGCTATAGGGTTTTTTTGTGGGAAGACTGATGCAAAGAATGAGTTAAGCAGTTCTGCTTTCTTTCTGCTGCCTATTACTTCCTTGCCATGTTCTCTTTTTAGCAGACTGACTGTTTCCTTGACTTTTTTTCTTGTTATTTCTTTGTTGAAAGAAACTTTTTAAAATTATCTTTGACTTTTGTTGCAAGTCTTTGTTCACTGTGAGTGTCAGCTAGCCTGCTGCTTGCTGCCATAGAAAAGGGGGGAGGGATCAGTGGAGAATTTTTCATTGCAGCTTTGCAGCTACAGCCTTGCCAAGGTCAGCTCTTCTAGCATTGGTATGCAGAAGCCCTCTGGTTGCAAGGGGGTTGGGCTGTACAGTTTGTTTCAAGTTGCTGTTTTCACCTGCTTTCCCTCAGAGCTTGCCTGGAATTTCTTACTTTCAGTTCATTCCTAGTAAAAGTACTTTTTAAAAAATCTATGAAGCTGAGGATTTTTCTTTCCTAGGAAATGGACAGAAGTAGCCCTGACATTAGGCAAGCTCTGCTTTAATGGTCAACCTGGAAACAGCAGTCTACCATGGGGTCCAAGCATCCAATGTCCAACCTTGGGAGTGAATTGGAGGAAACTGGAGCTATGGCCAGCTCCCCCATTAGACCACACCGTGCTCAAGTTGAGGCAGGATGGCGAGAGAAGCTGGACTTCAATGAGAAGCTCATCAGGCTTAGATAGGAGAGGGATGTAGGGCAAAGGGAAGACCCCTCCCTGGAGGAAAGCCCAGAGGAAGCCATGCTGAACCAGGCCCTGTTCCTGATACAACAGGTGAGGGGGATTCAAAGAGCCCAAGAACCTCTTGCACAGACAGCTATCCAAGGTTCCTGGTTCATCCCAGACCAAGCTGCACAAGCCACTCCACCTGCATGGACCACTCAAAGGCCCCAGGCCCCAAAGGTCCCAGCCTTGGGGATTAAGTATGGGGGAGACCCCAAACAACTTGAGTTCTTCCGGGTGCAAATCTGGAACTACATGCAGGAATATGGAGCCAAACTGGAGATGGGAGAAGGCCAAATAAGACAAGTAACCATGGCTCTGGAGAGTGCAGTGGCTGAGTAGATTGTCTCCCTCCACAATAACAATGCCCCCCAACTGCAGAACGATGACCACTTTATGGCAGCCCCTTGTCAACAGTTCAAGGATCCACTGGCCAAGCGCAAGGCTCGGATCTAGATAAAGACCATCACTCAAGGGTGACAGTCAGTGGCCATGTACACCCAGGAGTTCTGAGAGCTGGCAGGACAGTTAGCCGCATGGTCCAAAAACATCCTCATTGACTGCTTCAAAGATGGCCTCAACAACGTCTACCACACCTGCATCTTGCGTGGGGCCCCACAAACCCTGCAATGCTGGTATGTGTTGGGGGAGTAAGTGGAGATCAACCTCACCCAGGACCGATGCTGGAGGGCCAGCAGATGGGGCGAGTCTGTCCTCCCACATATAAAAAACACCCCAGGACCACAACATGCTCCAGATGTGGGAAAGAAGGGCATTGAGCTGCGGCATGCCGACCCAGCAATCCCTACCTCAGTGCCATGGCAACCTTGAGGGAGGAGGCAATGAAAACAGCTCCGAGGACCAGAGAGACAGCACTGAAAGGTCTGGAGGTCATAGAGTTCACCCCTCCTGGTTCTGAGGGGTTTGGAACTCCAACCAACTTGGGTGAGGCTGAAAGCGATGACAACAATAACCTCCTGATAAGTCAACAGGTGACCCCTCTAACCATCCCTGTGGAACTAGTAGTGCCCTCTTCAGGGACCCAAGGGAGGATGCTGGCTTTATTGGACTTGGGTTGGCTTTATTGACCCTAGACTCGGGTCTAGGTGCGTAGTTAGTCCTGAAGTCATGGAAATGGCTGAGGTTTGATTTTTGCCAGATAGATGGGACTGTAGCTGGAGGGGAGTTTTGCCATAGTGTTTTTCCCGATAGATGGGACTGTAGCTTGAGGGGGCCCAGCTCACTTTAGAACTGAACCAGTAGAGATGAGAATGGGAAAGCATAAAGAGACTCTGAGTTTTATAGTGGGATGGAGGGATGGAGAGACCCCTTCTACTTAGACTGTCTTGGCTGCAGAAATGGAACCCCAGTGTGAATTGGAGGAGTGGGCTTTTAAAGATTCGGCAGAAAGTGGCCAAGGAAGAGGAAAAGATCCCAAAACCCAGGGGTAAGAGAAACAAAAGGCAAAGAGAGCTGGAGGCAGCAGCTCGGGATCACTCAATAAGCGAATCCAGAATCCAGAAGGAGTATTGGGACTTGCAAGATGTATTTAGTGAGAAAGGATCTGATGCACTCCCACCCCACCGCCCCACAGACTAAAGTATTGAAATCCTTCCTGGGGCTAAACTCCCAAAGTCTAAAGTTTACTCGATGACTTCATGTAAGCTAGGAGACTTTTGCACCTTCATAGACAAGAACTTAAAACATGAATTTATCCAACCGGCAAGGCCACGAGTGGCAGCCCCGGTTTTGTTCCAGGAGAAGAAAGATGGGACTCTTTGTCTATGCATTGACTATAGAGAGATAAACATGGTGTGCATAGAAAATGTCTACCCACTGCCCCTGATGAAAGACATGTTGGCGCATCTAGCCAAAGGAAAAATATTCACTAAGTTAGACATGCAGGAAGCTTACTACCGGGTTCAAATCAAAGAGGGCAACAAATGAAAAACTATGTTTAATTGCCCTCTGGGATGTCCAATTCCAGGTGCTCCCTTTCGGTCTACAGCCCCCCCCCCCACCAGTATTCATGCAACTGATCACTGAGGTGCTGCATGACTTTTTGTACAAGGGAGTGTTGGTGTATTTGGTGGATATTTTATTATATATTAAAACTATGGAGGAACATGTGAAAATGATGCGGACAGTCCTTAAGAGGCTCTGAGCTGCTAAACTGTATGCAAAGCTTTCCAAGTGCGAATTTCACTAAGATAAAATTGAGTACCTGGATTATTGTATTTCAAATGAAGGAGTGGAAATGAACCCAGAAAAGGTAAAATCAGTGTTACAATGGCCCCCTCCCCGCACTAGGATGTAATTGCAAAGCTTCCTGGGTTTTGCCAATTTCTACCGGCAGTTCATCCCCTCATTTGCAAAGAACACATTGCTAATCACCAACCTTTTAAAAACTAAGGGTGAGGGTCAGCCACTTAAGTGGACCATGGAGTGCCAAGCAGCCTTTGAAAAACTCAAATGACTGTTCACGGGAGAACTCATGCTGAAGCACCCCAACCCAGATGCTCCGTTTGTAATTCAGACTGACACAAGCTTTTACAGACTGTGGCCAGCCCCCAGGCACTATGGAAAGAAATATCTATAAACTTTATTGTGGACTTGCCTGAAAGTGGGGGGGGGGAACATTGTTATTTGGGTTGCTACTGATCTTTTTTCAAAACAGGTGCACTTTGTTCCCTGCCCCAAGATTTCCTCTGCAAAGATGTTAGCCAAACTTTTCATACAACATGTGTATAGGTTGCATGGTGCACCTGAACACATTATTTCAGATACAGTTTAATTTACATCACAGTTTTGGCAGGAATTTTTGAAGCTGTTGGGAACAGCCCAGAGCTTAAACTCCTCTCACCTAACGGGGCATGTGAGAGAACCAACTCAATTCTGGAACAGTACCTCAGGTGCTACATTAATTACCAACAGGACAACTGGGCTGACCTTTTGCCTTTTGCAGAAGTAGTATATAACAATTCTGTCATAGTCGTACAGGGTTCACCAGTTTAAGGTGGCCTCTGGTCAGGACTATGTAGCTATGCCAGAGTTGCCTCAAGAGAAACCACACATACCCTTCTTAGTGGAATGGAAAGCCCAACTGCAGAACACTTGGCCAGTTGCCCATAAGGCACTTGAGGAGGCACATCAGGCACATAAGAAACAAGCTGACAAAAAACATGTGAAGCCAAAAGATTTTAAAGTAGGTGATAGAATTTACCTCTCCACAAAATACAGTCCACCCAACCATCTAAGAAACTGGGTCCTAAATACGTGGGCCCAGTACCAATTATTAAAGTAATTAACCCAGTCACTGTACAGCTGGACTTGTCCAAGAATCTTAAACTTATTCACCATGTGTTTCACTGCAGTTTGTTGAAACCTGAAACTGTGTCACTCCTTCGCCCTGCACCTGACACTCCTCCTATACCCACTTTAACTGAAGGAGAGCAGCATTTTAAAGTTAAAGAAGTTCTAGATTCCAGGAAACATAGAGGGAAGTTCCAATACCTCATTGCCTGCAAACATTTTCCCCCTGCACAGTCCGAATGGGTGGATGCTAAGCATATCTGGGCACCTAAACTCCTCCAGATTTTTCATAGAAAATAAGCCGACGAACCCTGAAGGAATCATTGTTCTTGGTGTGATGTATTGTGTAAATTACCTGTATAAATTGTGTAAATTACCTGTATACATTTTCTCTGTATGGCTAAAGCCTCTGTTACGGGGGTGGGGGGCGAATGTCAGCTAGCCTGCTGTTTGCTGCCATAGCAAAGCGGGGAGGGATCAGTGGAGAATTTTTCATTGCAGCTTTGCAACTACAGCCTGAACTTTGCTTATCTCTCCAAGGTCAGTTTTTCTAGCGTTGGTATGCAGAAGCCATCTGGTTGCCTATCTACAAGGGGGTTAGGCTGTATAGTTTATTTCAAGCTGTTTTCATGTGCTTTCCCTCAGAGCTTACCTGGAATTTCTTGCTTTCAGTTCGTCCCTGGTAAAAGTACTTTTCTTTAAATCTATGAAGCTGAGGATTTTTCTTAGGAAATGGAAAGAGGCAGCCCTGACACTGAGCCTTTGCTTTCCTGATTTCATTTTTGCAGATTCGGGATATCTGCTGATATTCTGTCTTAGTTATGTGTCTCTCTTTCTATTTTTTGTACTTGTCCTTTCTGTCTTTCAGTTTATCAGAGAAATCTTTGTGGTTTCTTCTTGGATTTATTGGATTTCTTTTTCAGTATTGTACTGTACTGGGCTGTTGTAATCATATTTTTCAGAGTTTCCCATGCTTCTTGAGTTGTTTTCCCTTTTAGGATTTTCACCCAGGAATCTTTCTCAATCTCTTTCTGAGATTGTTAAAATACATCCCATAATTTGCACAACTAGCACTACCTATCACTAACCTTCTAAAGACTAAGGAAGAGGGAAAACCCAAGCCGAGCCAGCCTCTCAAATGGACAATGGAAATGTCCCATTCGTTATTCAGGCTGATGCCAGTGACATGGTAGCTGGGGCCATCCTACTTCAGAAAAACAGCCAAGGGGCTTTACAGTGTGCTTACACCTCTAGAAAACTGTCTGATGCTGAACATAGATGGGTGGTCTGGGAGAAGGAGACATACACCATGTGGTGGGCACTCCTCACGTGTAGACACTTTTTGAAGGTAACATTTTTATTGAGTTATAAGATAAAATAAGATACAAAATACAAAAGAAAATAGCAAAACAGTGGGGAGGAAGTGGGGAAGAAGAGTGAGGAAGGATTAGGAAAAAGAAAAAGAAGCATTGACTTCCGACTCTCTCTGTTGCAGTAAAATAAGGCATTAACATGAAATCACAACTTTTTGTTTTTTCATAATAATATAAACTAGACAATTCTGTAAGAATCCATCACTGCTATGGAGACACTTTTTGGAAGGGAGCAAAGCCCCCTTCAAAATATGGACAGACCATTAAAAACATAGAAGCTTTGAAAATACTCAGGAAATTATCCCGAAAACAAGTCCGCTGGGCTTAGTACTTAGAACTGCTGCAATTTCATGCTGCGCTATCTCTCCGGGGGGTGTGGGGGAGAAGCTTTGTAGCTGCCCTTTCCCAGCTACCTCAATACAATAGTTCCAAAACTGAAGTTATTAGTCCAACCATTCCCTCCAATCAACCAGCATCACCTGCTATCACCAGCACTCAAGGCAAAATCCAACCCACAGATATCTGCAGATCTACTGACAGTGCTGAAAGAGCCCTTGAGCAAAGATGAATGGTTTAATAGCCACCAAATGGATTGCACAGTGTGAGATGGTCTCATTTGGATTGGAATCAAATTATATATACTTGAAAAGAAGCCATGATTCAAAGATGGTAAGGCACTTTGGTTTTGTAAAAACTGTTCATTTAGTAAAGTGCCAATTTTGGTGGCCATCATTGAAGGAGAACATCGAAAGCTTTGTTGCCAGTTGCTCCATCTGTTCTGCAGCTAAAAGTCAACCAGGAAAACCCCCTGGCCTCCTACAACTAGTGGCTAAACCCCAGGCACCCTGGAAGGAAATTTGCATGGACTTTATAATGGAGCTACCAGGAAGTTCGGGAAACATGGTGATCTGGGTGGTAACTGACCTCTTTTCCAAACAGATGCACTTCATACCATGTTCCCAAATCCCTTCAGTATGCACACTGGCCAAGCTCTTTGTGCAATATGTATATAGACTCCATGGTGCCCCAGAGAGGATCATCTCAGATTGTGGAGTTCAATTCATTTCTCAATTTTGGCAAGTGTTCCTAAGGATGTTGGGCAGCATGCAAGGACTTAACTCCTCCCATCATCCCCAGATGAATGGAGGCTGTGAACACATGAATGGCATCCTGGAGCAATAGCTTCGATGCTACATTAACTACCAAGTCTATTGGGCTGACTCCTCCCATTCACCAGGTAGCATACAACAATGCAGATCACAGCAGCACCAGTTTTACACTGTTCTTTACATCAGGTCAAGATGTTGTGGTCATATCAGAACTGCCACAAATCAAACCCCAAAACACATCATTAACAGACTGGACTGATAAGCGACGGAGCACCTTGCCAGTGGTCTGCAAAGTGCTAGAAGAAGTGCATGAAACATACAAAAAAATAAGCTGATAACAAATGATCCAAACCAAAAGACTTTAACGTTGGAATTTACTTATCCACCAAATGCCTCCAATCAAGGCAACCCTCAAGGAAACCTGGACCAAAATACATTGGACCTTTCCCTATAATTAAAATTATCAACCCTGTGATAATTTGCAATTGGAATTACCAAAACCTTCAGATGTATTCACCCAGTTTTCCACTGCAGCCCATTGAAACTGGCAATCACTTCCCACTTACCACCTTCAATTCCTGTCCTTACTGAGGAAGAACAACACTTCAAAGTCAAAGAGATCACATATTCACAGAAACATAGAGGAAAAATACAATACTTGATAACACAGGATTTCTCCCCTTCTGAAACGGAATGATCAATGCTCAACATATTCATACCCCAAGAATCCTCCACAAATTCCACAATAAATACCCTGACAAACCCCATTGAAACCCTCATAAACTCTAACCATTTCTCTTGCTTACTTTCTGTTTCAGGAATAAATTACTTTTTCAAGAGGGGCAGAATGTCAGGTCTGTCATCGCATCACTTTAGCCCTGCTTTGTTTGATGGCATTCTACCATAAAAAGGGGGAGGGAGAAAAAAGGGGATATAGGGAGGGGGGGTGACAGGGACTAGAGGTGCCAGACCAGAAGAGAGCCTGGCAGATCCAAGGACACAAGCATGAGAATGGAATGTGAACACCACCAAAGAGGTGCCAAACTTTAGGACTGTTACCAAAACAACTAGTTTGAATACCATTGGACAATTGTGAAAGGACCATGGGGGGAGGGCCCAGGAAAAGGGTTTATGTGGGAACATTCAGATCTGGCTTTCCTTATGCTGTAACAACTTGGCTTTAATAAAAGTACATCTTTCAATACAAATGGAGTCAAAGGTCTTTCTTTCCTAAATGTCCAAGCTTTGATAGGCCTGTCAGAAGCAATGGATGGAAACTAATCAAGGAGAGAACCAACCTAGAATTAAAGAAAAAAAATCCTGACAGTGAGAACAATTAACCAGTGGAACGACTTGCCTCCTGAGATTGGGGGTGCTTCATCCATCTAATGTCTATGTATATTTAACCATGTAGTATAGCTGTAGTATTATTATTTATCATTCTTTACTCCTCACTTTTATTGGTATGATGACGATGATGATGATGATTGTATTGCTTTGCATGTTCACCGAGTGTTTCTGTATCGGAGACAAATTCCTTGTGTATCTAATCACACTTGGCCAAATTAAATTCAACTGAATTCAACACTGGGGCATTTTAAGATTGGACAGCCATTTGTCTGGAACGGTATATGGCACAGTTCCCCAACCTTTCTGGCTTTGCGGACTGGCAGGGGGGAGAGAGGGGATGGTTCCATGTGAGTGGCAGGCAAGCACATGCAACTCCACTACTGAATGAAATCACTGGTTGTTCTGAGCCAAAATGTCTCTCACATATTTCTTTTTCTCATTTTTATTTCTATAAAGTGTGGAAGGTGGCAGAGACTTGGAGAAATATCAAAGAAGATTTATTTATTTATTTAAATGTATTTATTATTAAAATTATATACTGCCCAACTCGCAGTGATTCCATGTAGTTCACAAAGTAGAAACAGAGAACAATAACAGTAAAACAATGCAACAGTAAAGGAACAAACAGTGGCCAAAAATTGGGCAACAATAAAGACAGATCCACAGTATTCAGAATGGCCTTCAACCATTTTAACCAAAGATTTGGGCAAAGAGGCAGCAGGAAGATTGAAAACTGCCAATTATAATTAAAGGGACCAAGTTGTTGGGGGAAAAAGGAGAACTTAAGCCAATAAGAGAAGATGAAAATCTAGGCAGAAATTTAGATTTTAGCTTCACGATCAGCTTCATGGCAAAAGACCATATTTGAAATGCAGCAAGGGGCTTGAAAAATGATTCTCAAAAATATGGACTTTTTCCAAATGAAGAAATGACCTGTAGGGACCCAACTGAGCTCCAAAAAGGAGCTGGGATTACATTTGCATTGTTTTCATTATATAGATGGATTATACAGTATTACAGCTACTTATCTTGGACTATTTTAATGGTCATACTTTTTTAAAAAAATAATTTGATTACTGAAAGTAAAATGGGTGGGAAAAGATATTGGGGGACAGTATTCCTGTAAAGAGTTTTAATGAATTGCAACTTTAAATTTGATTGATTAACTGAGCTATAACATTTGTGCCACATATATAAAGATGCAAATTATGAGATTTAATGCTGCTGATCTAGAATCCATTGGTTGTTTTTTTTTAAACTGTGGAGTGTTTCTTATTAAAGTAATTGTTTTTCAGTGTACTCAGCAAATTTCAGCCTTCATCTAACAAAGGCACATAATTCTACTTTTATTGATGTGCAAGATAAATGTTCTCCTTTTAAACATACTAATTTAACAAACTGAATGTTATAAAACAAAGATCAAGAATAAGAGTATCATCAGTGTATTCTTGCCTGCTTGCCCTTTGCAGATTCAAGGGTAAGGATGAGAATGGGAAGCCTCCTAGAAGCAGCTCACATTTATTACCATGCTTAAAGTAGCTCAACTCCCCCCCCCCCCCGCTCCATGGGCCATTTTATTAAAATCCAACTATTTTGTCATCAAATTTCAGTGATACTGTCTTGGGAACTGGGAGTTGCCTATTTCTATACTAATGCAAAACTAAAATGTTCCATGAATAATTTCACATATACAGTACTAAAGAATTTCATGCAAGAGCCAGTTTGGTGTAATGGTTAAGACACCAGGCTAGAAACTAGGAGAACATGATTTCTAGTCTGACCTTAAGCGGAAAGCTAGCTGGGTGACTTCCAGCTAGTCGTGCTCTCTCATCCCTAGGAAAGAGACAATTACAAACCACTTCTGAAAAATCCTTGCTGAGAAAACCAGTTGCAGGGACCAGTTGCCAGAAGGCACACACAATAACAAACACAAAAAGAATTTCATGGGGTTAAATTTCAGATACTTTCATCCAACCTCATAATTGTTTTTGTTTAGCTTTGTTTCCATTTTTTATGACAAATTATACTACTTAGTACAAAAGTATGGTTTATTTATTCTATTTAGTAGATTTTTATCAAGCCTTTATTACTTCATAAGTAACTCAGGGTGGCAAATATGCTTAATACTACTTCCTTCTCTTTTTTCCCTATAACAAGTATTTGAGGTGGGTTGGGCTGAGACAATGTGACTGGTCCAAAGTCACTGAGCTGGCTTTCATAGCTAGTTGGGGACTAGAATTCACAGTCTCCTGGTTTCTAGGACAGCACCTTAACTACACCAAAGTGACTCCCATAATTCCCATTTGATAACCTTAAAAGATATTTGACCTATTCTTTTATTATTCTTTATTTCCAGAAAATTAAATATATTTTAATGAGTCTGTCAGGTCCACCATCTTCAGCCCAACACCGCACTAGTGTCCTGCCATCAAAGGACTGGGAGGGGAGGAATGAGGGACAGACAAATGGGCAGCAATAAATCTGTATGCATTTTTTGTGTGGGAATTTGGGAGGGGGGAATGACAGCTGAAGAATAGCAGATCACCATGGGACTGGTTCGTGCCAAGACATCTTCAAGGCCATTTGCACTGAGTGTGGAAAGTTACCAGCCCAAATACCTCAGTGTTCCCAAAACATCCAGGTGGCATCACATTGGCTGGGGTTGGACTGGTCATGGGGGATTGAAGGAAATAGTTTGGTCTTGTTGCGTGGGAAACTCAGATTCTGCCTGATTTTATTACAACCAGCATCTCTTAGTAAAAGTACTTTTCACTTCAAACAAATGGAGTCGAGGGTTTTTCTTCCCTAAAGAATCAGACTGGGTTATGAGATTTAACATAAATGGAATTATTACAATATATAAAGTTCTAGATTTTGTATATGTTAAGTTCTAGATTTGTATTTATACCAATTGTGGTAGGGTAACATCAGACTCTACACCACCACCCCCAACATACATTTTGACATTGTATTCTGAAGGATCATTATATCTGTCTCCTCTCAGTAGGACAATATTTTTATTAGGATAATTTGGAGTCACACATTCTTAAGTAAGTTTCATTAAGCATCATAGCAAGTAAAGCAGGGAATGAAAAAAGGGTTGCTGTTCAAGCCTCAAGCTTGTATTTCGTTATAAACTTAATGAACTATAGTAAAGCATGCAGACATTCCAGGTAGCTTATCTCAAGATGGTTCAGGACTTTCTCAAGGGCTGATGAGTTGAATAAGCAAATCAACAGCGGCTAATCCTTCACTTGAACATGTTAAACCCAGTTGTTAACTTGAAAATTTCTTCATATTGAGGTACAACACATGGCTAACTCCTATGGTAGGTGAAGAATAGAAACTAGAGTTTTATGTTAACAAATAATTTGGAAATAATTTTAACTGATATGCTAGTTAAGATCAAAAGTATACTTTTTAAAAATCTACATTTAGCAGTGTCTTTTGCTCTATCTGGAGCATGAAAGTAGATTCAACTGAAATGTTTAAGTCACTCTCCTCTACCATTTGTTTTACAATATCCATTTCCAAGCTATTTTAGTGTTCCCAGATAGCCTCATATTTACCATAAGGGGAGAATCAAAGGGGGAATCTCAGGGGAGAATCAAAGTCTTTTTATTGCCCATACTTACATGGCCATGGAGATCAGTGTTCAGCAGCATCAGAGCACAGGTGAGTGTATGGATTCCATCTGGAAAATACAAGGAATTTAATATACTTTAAAATTAGTCCCAAGAAATATATTCAAAACAAGGCAGTTCCTATATATGCTTAGCTCACAGGAGAGGACAAGATTTTAAAGTCTGAGACCAAACAGCTAGAAGTAGCCGGTAAGATTAATTTTGTCCCAAATCCAGGAACTGTTCAAATTCTTAATAATATTCCTGCATTTAATTGTGACACTAAGGATCAAAATTGCCCAAAGCATCTGGTGCATATTAAAGGAAGAAAGAATAATAATGACACTGTTGTGTATGTACCATCCAAGCAGAAAATACAACTGAATTACTTACCGTTCAAATGTGTGGGGAGTCCAGGAAATACATTGTTATGGAAGTGAGGGAACTTCAACTATGCCACACTAATTGGGTATCAAACATTGCAATAACTGCTCCAATGGGTTCTTTAGATGCCTTGCAGACACTTTCATTATCCATAAGATGGAGGAGGGAACTTAAGGTTCAGCTACATTGGGTCTAATGCATTCTACTAGGAAAGAAATTGTTGAAGAAGGGATAATTGTAGGAAATATGGCAGACAGTGGCCATGTGATCTGTCATCATAATCTTTTTAGTCATTGTCTATCCACTGCAGGATGAAGGCCTCTTCCGCATGTTTCCAATAAATACAGTCTTGAGATTTCTTTTGACAGTTGTGCCTGTAATATTTGCTGATGTCGTTGATCCATTTTGTTTTAGTTCTCTTTCATGGATGCTTTTTATAAAGTGGGATCCATTTTATAACTGCCTTGATCCACCTGACTTCCAACCCATTTCCATTTCAGTTCTTTTACTCTTTGCCAGCTGCTCGTGTTCACTTTCTTTAAAGCTTGCTAACAACTTCCATAAAGGGAGGGGAGATCTAGGAAGGGAAGTATGCTGGAGGTGTGAAAGAATGCTGCGGGAAATTCGAGAGTATGGACAGTAACAGGAACTAGAGGTGTCAAACCAAGCCATCTGCCAAGTTTCATGGACACCAGTCCTGGGAAAGGAATTTACATTGGTGTCTGAGGCACCGAGTTCCCAAAACATTGGAATGGAACCTGATTGGACTACTTTCCCAGGGAGGAGGGTTTTGGATATTGGGGATTGCTTTCAATATATGATTTTTGTGTGTGTGTGAGGGGGGGGGGGGTTTCAGAGCTTGCCTCATCCATGCTGTACTCAGCATCTCTAGTAAAAATACCTTTTCTCTAATTCTATGGAATCAAGGGTCGTTCTTTCCTAGGGAGTAGCTAGGGCCAGTCTGACACTTTTGATGATATTATATACTTTCATTTGTTCTCTAATCCATGTGCAGGTTTTTCTATCTCGTCTTGAGATTCTGAGCATGTATCTTTTCATGGCTCTTTGCGCCACTCGTAGCTTTTGTAATGATTGTGAGGTATCCATTACTTCATTGGCATATGTTAGAGCAGGTAGCACACACTGATCAAAAACTTTTATCTTCAGGCATAAGGGGAGGTTGTTCTTGAAAATTATGCTTAGCTTGCTGAATGCCTGTCAACCACATTTAACATGCCGTTCAAAAAAAGGAAAAGAAATATGACATAAAATTCAGCGTATTTTAGACAGGGAGAACTAAAGGTAAATCAGATCAGTCTTCAAGAGGATTGATTTTGATAAAGGAAGGGGAAAAGTAAGAAAAAATCCATGTATGAAAATCCTGAGGCAGAAAATAATTTAGAAGGGTTAGGAAAAATGAGATAATAAGGCGCAACCACAAGCAATACCAGAGAAATAAAAATGGGAGACGGATGATGAAATTTTGTTGCATAAAGAACTCTGAGGTAAACAAAAAGGACACATTTAGAAAATGGATATCCAACAAAATGCTTTTCAATGGTAAAAAAATGTTAGGTTCTGAAATTACCTAGGAAAAATCAGATGCACAGGTACAAGACAGGCAGCATGTGGCTCAGCAATAGTGCTAGAGAAGAGACTCTACATTCTGGTACATTACAGATTAAGCATAAGATAGCAACTGCCAAAAGAGTCAATAACATTTTGAGCCACATCAATACATGCATTGTGACCAGAAGTGATAGTACCATTTTACTGGTGGTCAAATGTTGGACAGATTATCCTGAAATAGTGTATTCTGTTCTGGTCACCAGAACATAAAAGAGATGCTGCTGAGGTACTGGAAAAAGTGCAGAGAAGAGCAACACAGATGGTGAAGGGATTGGAAGCTAAAGCTATAAAGAACAGTGAAAAGAAATGGGTAAGAAAGAAGAGAAGGCTAACAGGAGTCTAAAACATGGATAGCAGAGGGAAGGGGTGTAGATTTATTCTTCAGAACACCTAAAGAAAAGACAAAAATTGGTGGGTGAAAACTTTACACCAAGAGATCCGAATTTGAAATAAGGAAGAATTTCTGACCGTGAGAGTTATTAAATAACAGAACAGCTCCTTTCTGGAGTCATGCTCCACTGCTAGACTTTTTTTTTCAAACGAAGGTTGGCTATCCATTTATTTTGGATGGTCTGAGTATTCCTTTGCAAAAGGACTGTAGTAGAAGACCTCCAAGATCCCTTTCAACTCCATGATTCTTTCTAGATCATCTGACACAGTCTCTCTTTTATAAAAAGGCGTGTTTTACTTATGATTTAATTGTCTTCTTCTGCCACCTGTCTTATTATATCTTTCCTCTATTTGAGTGATGTTTCAATGACCACTCAATATTACAGCCAGAACCACTGTGGCCTTTTTTACTATTTAGTCACAGAATTTGGAGAGGGAAAGGGATGTAGTTTTCCTTTTGTAGGTCTTCCTGTTCTTTCATTGTTTCTTTGAGTTTTATTATTATCCTATGATGGTTGAAACTGTTCAGTTATAACAGCTGTATAATAGTTTTTGAGTAGTGTCCACCTGAACTGTTGAATAATTGGCTATCCAGAACCTAGAATTTCCTGGATTACAGCTCTATCTTGATTTGTTCAAAATTCCTAACACATGGCAATGGCTGTATACATATTTGTATTTTGCTTTGTTTCAATTTTCAGCAAGCCTAATGATTTTACTCTTCATGAAACAGGTATTCTACCCTTAAAAGTGATAGCACCCAATGACATCAGCAAGTGTATAAAATCTGTTAGGATTCCCCTCTCCCAGCACAGTTTCCTTGAATACAGAGACAAGTGAGTAGTAGTGAATGAGATGAAGGTGGCAGTTCTTGGACATTTCAACCTTACATGGATACCTCTCCCATTTGGGGCCCTACTCAGTTTCACATGCAGCTATTCTCCTAAGACGGGAAACACTATGTTGGTGGCCAATCAGAATTTTGCAATTGTACTAATCTGCTCAGTTGGTAGGATTCTGAGTTTGTTTATGATATGCCTTTGCTGGTTAAATACAAATATAAAACATCAAATTAATGAAATAACAGGAATAACCCTCTCCTCACTATCGCTTCCCAAAAGAGGACCAAAGAATTTGGAAATCTGCTTTCACTGTCTATATATAAAAAAAGAAGTAAAACCACTGGAGACTCGATTCTGTTCACGATATTGATCTGTTTGTGGGCTTCCCCGCACTTTTGTTCAGCTCCAGTTATAACAGCATGAATGTAGGAGGAGGGGGCGCAGAGGAAGTAGCCTAGAGATAAGCTATAGCCAGACTGCCTAGTCCATTTCTGCTACAGTGCCACAAGTTTTTCCCTTCTGACCTTTTGATATGTCAAAGAGGGACTCTACCAATTCTGCTTACCATTCACTACACACACAAAATCAGGATAGCCCCATTTGGCAGTGAATTGAACAGATACAGTAGAGATGGAATAGATAGCTGCAGCCAGTCAGTGAACTTTATCACCTTATTAAATTTTTGGGTTATTAGAGAACATTTAAAATTTGCTTTTATTTTTTAATGTAAAATATGTGAAATCTATAAACCAACTCAGTCCCTAGAAATTTAGGAGGCATACAAAAGCAGTAGCAATATAGCCAATACATATATATACAATATATGTGTGTGTGCGCGCGCGCATGCAT
>JANHFL010002516.1:0-26185 GCA_032468155.1 Oxyrhabdium leporinum | reverse complement strand
GGTATTCTTTATTTTTTTTCCAGAATAATCACTATAAAAGCATCATACTATGAAAAGAGTAAGGATACATTATATATCTCTAACAGTATAGGAGATAAATTCTTAGATTTTTCATACCTTTCAATGGAGATCCTGTCTAATCTGGGGGCCTTTCCAGATTATTCTGCCAATTGTATCAAGAATACTATGCAGTATTAGTGTTCAACTAAATCTCTTGAATGTGTATACAACATTTTCAGAAGATTAATTCCATATAAAAAAGGTATTCGTCAGCTGAATTGATACCTTTGCATTATTATTATTGGCAGAATATAAATGTGACTATACAGAGAATGAGTTGTGGATATCAACTGCCAGAATTCCCCAGCCTCACAGCATAAGTGACTGGGGAATTCTGAGAGTTGTAATCCACAGGTCTTAAAGTTGCCAAGGTTAGAGAACTCTGAGTTGTTATACAGTTTCTATGGGTTGTTCTCTTAGAATCACTTATGATAAACATGCTGCTTTGATTCAGTTGTTTCAAGCAAAAAGTGAGTGACGCGCCACCTTTCCCCCCTCAGTCCAAATATAGCTACCTAATACAGGTGAAGGAATAGACCATATTCAAAGTACATAGTTGATCCAGCTCTAATTTTACAGCCCTAAAGACACAATACAATTCCACAGTACAATTTGTAGTATAAACATTCAAGTGACATCAGTCTTTACTTCAAATATTTTAAAAAATATATAAATATCTAGTAATGGGGTCTTAAAATATTACCTCTCCAGGGGTGTCTGCGGGGATGGAAAAATAACATAAGTCAAGATGGCAGTCACAGCATTACGTAAATATATAAAGGGATAAGGCTTCAATCCCATGGTTGACTGCCACCATGACTTCTTTGACCTCTCTTGCCTCATAATTTGAATTTTCTTTTTTGAAATCGGTGATATTATTACTGAAGCACTATCAGAAACCATGACTGAATCAATGTAATACTTTTTAACTAGACTAAGTATGGACTGAAAAATTAATAGTCCTAATGTAATCATGTACCATACAGGATTTATATATTCCTTTAAGTTAAAAAATATTGTCTCCCTACATCAACTAGGTTAAATATATTCATATTTGCATTGAGGGCAATTTACCTCTGAAGATTAACTTATTTTTTAAAAAAATCATTTCAATTAATTATGGATCCATGATCAAAAATCCCCAGTAGCAATTACTGTATGTGACCTGCTTGCAAGTAAAAAAGTTTTTGCAAAGCTGTCACATGAAATATTTGGCTTGCTTCTAGTTCAACCATAAAATTTGTTTTTTTTACCCAGATCATCCAACTTCCTCCATTATGAACCATGATAATATAATAGCTATTGATGAACAAAAGTTATTGTGAAACTTTTCTTGATTAACATTGCCACCCTTCTGACCACGATCAAATTTCCACTTATGTAAATCTGATCCATCCATTTTCTAGACAAAATGCTTTTTAAAAAGGAAAATATATATTTCTTGCAAGATATAGACATATAAGACATACACAGAGATAACATCAGGCTTCATCTTAGTTTGTCAAAAAATATTACCATTTAACATTCCATGATGCAAGCTATACTATCATTTTGAAAGAAAAAAGAAAAGAAAGAATCAGCAAAAGAGAGAACCTGTTCCTGGCTCATGGTAGCAGTTTCATTACTGCTAGATCCAGTGTACATTTCCACCTTCATCAAACTCTACTTGTGGGCCATGACCATTTTCATTTTCCATTCATGTTGCATTACCTTTAGCAATAGCAATAGACTTATATACTGCTTCATGGTGCTTTACAGCCCTCTCTAAGCAGCATATTGCCCCCAACAATCTGGGTTCTCATTTTACCGAGCCCAGAAGAATGGAAGGCTGAGTCAACCTTAAACCGCTCAGAATCAAACTCCTGGAACAAGCAATGAGTTAGTACTACAAACTAACCATTGCTCCCGCAGTTTTAACTGACGTATCTAGTCACAATCTCTCCCAAACCATTAAGTTACCTGCAAATAGTGCTAAATAACAATTGTTACACAATCCAAAGCTCTTCATTGGACTAAGGGATCCAGGTGTTTTTTTCACAAAAGGTAACAGCCAATGAATTACTAGAATTATGTTATCCCGCTGTGCCTCACTTACTTCTTGCCCAACTGGCGGGCCACATCACAGTGCTTGAATCCTTCAAGATTGTAGAGCCTTTTAGCCAGTCTTTTGGCAGCCTCACTGTGTGCCTTGCAGCCATTGATAAGAGTGTCAGTGCTTCCCTGGTCAAGTTGTTCTGTGCTGCCCATATCAGAATCTGAATCCGAAAGGCCATCTTTTATGTTGGCATCACTAGATCAAAACAAAAAAATAATTTTAATAAGTGGCAGTTGTGCTCAGATGTCAAATATCTGGGAAACCCAAAAATTGCTTCCTCTTCCTACTCTTCAATAAAAAAAGTATCAGAATTTTAAGTTTATTGTTCTCTGATATTTTGACATTTTTCCATTAATGTTATTTTTGTATTTTAGAAGTTACCTTTAAAGCTAATTTTGGCCATTGATGCTGTGTTTTGTGTGAGTTTAAGAGTGGAAACAGGAGTAAGATGCAAACAGCTCTCATTCTCATCTTTAACCCCACCAACCCTGCAGTAGCACAAGTAAACCTGAAAAATGACAATATGGTGCCTTTGGGAGCTTGAGGATAGAAATAGGTGCCCACTGATGATCAGAAGTCTCCAGGACAGGTCCTGCTTCTACTCTTAAAAACCCTACTTGTAACATCATCATGACATTGGACAGTCTCTTCTTGGAAGGTCAGGAGTCTCACTTGCATTCTTGGAATCTTGAAACATTACTAACAAACAATGCAACTTGGCACTCTGTTCCTCAGTTAAAAGAAATGGGAGAACTCTTCCTTCTTTCAGTCTTGCACCTATAATTGGTTGAGGGGAGGAATATAAGGGGCTGGCAGTGAATGCCAACTGAGAGCAGGGGTTGGGTGTGGCCAGTTCAGTAACAGAGAAGCCTGACAATTATCCAACTCTATTGTAAAACATCTGATAAATACATTTTAATGCTTACGGCAATAACAAGCTTTTACAGAGTCTGCAACATCACCATGTGGCCAACCTTCTTTCAACTGCTGAACAGTCTTTATCCTGCACTTTTAAAGCTTTATTTTTTTAAAGAAATAGAGCAGCCATCTTAGCAGTCAGCAGCTCAGCAGAAAATAGGCACCCAGGGCAGTAACCAAGCCCAAGGGAAGAGGCATGGCAAGTAGACGCAGCCAGTCACAGCTGTGGCTATTAACTAAATTAGAATGAAGCACTGGAAATAATCTGCTCTGAAGGGTGGAAGGTGGCTTGGATTATTTTTGAATTGTTGCTAGTAAACATTGAAAATAAGAGTAGGAAGAGAGTACGATGTGCGTTCCTGCACTCCAGAAGAGATGAGTGACACATACTGTATTGGCAACAACCTAAGTGAGATGTGTGGATATGTTCAAAGTGTAAAAGGTAGAAAAGATTTTGTTCGAATTCTATTAGCCTATTACTATTAAGGTAATTAGTAAATTGGTACTTTAACCTGTACTGTGGCTGAGTTTCAGACATTTTTAAACATGTCCTATATTCTATTAAATCTCTTTACCGACTCTTGGGACTTAACCTGCTTTCTTAATCTAGATTTTGCATTGATTTTCAGCATGTATGTTGTACATTTAAAAGTGGAAGATAGTGAGACTGATATATTTCTATGGTACAAAAGGAATCCACAAATATCCTAAGAATAAATTTTTATTGTTTGCCATGCCGGTATACTATAAATTTAGGCTTTCAACTTTACATTATCTTGTTCGGTAAATCATTAAGATTTTATTATAAAAATAATTCATACATACTAAATTTCACAAATCTCAATGTAGGAGATTGACTACAATAGGCAAAACTCCCATTGTAGTTCCATCATTTGCATAATAGCATTCCAATAATGACATTACCCCAGGTGACATTTGTGGGTAGATGTATATTTGATAAACTGAGGTTTCAGTGTATTATCTTTTTCATTTTACTTGAAAGACTTTGAGGAAATTGAAAATAAATTCACTCTGCCGTTTAACATTTAATTCCAGAGTAGCTCCGTTGACCCTTTTCCCCATGTAAAATACTGCCACACAAGAATTGAATAGTTTTGGTTCTTATTTATTTGTCAGAGTTTTATCATGTCTTTCATCTAGAACAGTGCTTCCCAAACTGTTTCCTTCATTACTGAAAACTGCTCACTAGAAAGTTCTTATTTCTATATTCCTGCTGTAAGTGGTTTAACTAGTTTGATCTAGTGGTTAGGCACTAGAAACCGACAGACCATGAATTCTAATCCTGTCTTAGCCATGAAAGCCGGCTAGGTGACTCTGTCACTCTCTCAGCTCAACCCACTTCACAGATTTGTTGTTGGAGAAATAGGAGGAGGAAGGTGTGTTAAATATGTTCATTGCTTTATTTTTGAAAATAAAGGTGGGATATAAATAAACAAAGTATTGTCATTACCATCCAAAAAAACACTTCTACTCAATTTTGGATAATTTACCCAGGTTTGGGAAGCAATGCTGGGACCTACAAGTTTTAGTCCAAACTTCTAACTTATAAAAACACCTGGCTACAAGCTTTACCCCAGGAAAATACTTGAAAGCTTTTTTATTTTATCAATAGTATTTAAAAGTGTACAACGTTAACACAGAAGCAAAGCATCCTGAATAATACTTTAAATAAATATTGTTTTATTTATTTATGCTCTGGGTTTTTTATTTTTGAATAATTTAATTGAAAGTTATTCATAAGAGGGTAACTCCTTTTATATAGATATATTTTGGATAGCACTATTAAAAGTAGAAAAACAATTAAAAGTTGCCTCTCAAAAGTAAAATGCATTTCTATATATTCTCAAAACAGGTTTTTTTTTTCATTTAAATTCATCATTTATATGTTCATTAACCAGTTAACAAAATTCACTGTAGGTAATTTACTAAGGTTTAAAAAAAAAGCTTGCCCCGTACCTACTTTGCACTGTAATAAATATGTAAATTATATATAATTAAATACGTTTAATAAAGCAGGCTTAAATTGAATGGCTGACTGTAACTGATGGTGTGTGCTACATATAATGCCCAAAACTGCCTTTTTATAGATAGTTTTCATATAACAATTTGATAAAATTCATCCAAATCCCATAAATGTTCCTAGGAGTATTGAGTTTGTCTGTGCATATAAACAGCTACATAAAAATGTATGTTCTATAGATTGAATAATACCTAAAATAACGTTATTTAGGTTCAGGGAGAGCATTTTAGTTTATCATCTTTCTAAAACTGCTGACAAGAGAATATGAAATCTGACTAACGAAAAAACTCACAGGGAAAAAAAAGAGAATTGTAAAACAATTTGTATTTTAAATCTCTGACTCCAACTTTTACAACACTCAAAAACCTGCAGTCTTTTACTTCCCCCACTTCTTTCAGTGCAGGTTTTTTTTTTTTTTTTAAAAATCCCCCTTTTTGGCTCCTATGCTTTTTTTCTAACATTTAGTGTTTGGAAAATAAGAAAGCAATATTTGGTCAATCAATTTCAGGTTCAATCCACTTTTTTAAAAAAAAATGACTCTGACTCTGGAAGAAATCTCTAATTATACATGGAGATAACACTTACATGTCTCCTTAGCTTTGCATTCCTGTCATTTGTCATTAACTGAGCAATGTGTCATATGCAACACAATGCAGTGAGACATGTGGAGATCTGTATATTGCTGAAACAAAGCAACCACTTCACAAGGGTATGGCACAACATAGGACAAGAGTCAACGGTCCATCTGCATTTGAAAGATAGGGGTCACTTCTTTGAAGATAGCAAAGTCCACATTTTGGATAGATGGGGCCATTGGTTTGAAAGAGGGGTAAAAGGGCCATTTATGTTAACATTGAGCAGCCCTCTCTCAACAGAGGAAGAGGGATAAGACACTACCTATCCCCAATTTATAACGCAGTCCTTTTGGCTGTTCCAAAAAGATTCCACATCTCTGACTCAGGTGACCCTGAGGTTACAGATAAAACCCCAAGTAACCACAACAGCTCTCAGAGAGTGTTAAGACCAGTTGATTGCAAAGAAAATACAATCTTTCCATTCCCACCCCTCCACCAACTAATATCAGTTGTCAATAATTGTGCTTTCGTCTCCCACACTATCCAATGCAACTGATGATAGGATAGGAAGTGAAACATCTTTTTCCTTGAAAAAAACAGTCCAGTCACCTTTTAAAAAATAAAAACCACTTTTGATACATGTATGTATGTATGTATGTGTATGTATATATATATATATGGAAATAATTAGGGCTACTAGCCCAAAAATGTATTTCAAGTATTCATTAAATATGAATACTGTTAAATGTTATCACAATTTTTATATAGTAACAGTACAAATATTACTGAAAGTCTAAGATAATAGTTTAATCATCTAAAAGTACGAAACAACTTTTGAAGGGAAAAGAATGGTTAACATGGATAGAAGAAGAAAACAGAGACAATGACAAAGAGTACAAATATGAAATTGCTTAAACAACCATTCTCAACCCTAGTGATTAGACTTAGTCCCATGAAACAGTAAATCAACAGAAGTTATCATCCCCACTAATCAATTTATCAGTGAATCATTTAAAATTAGTATTGTGTGTATATTATTACCATTGCTATTACCAAAAGCTACTATCGCATTAGCTGCTATTACGAATAGCAATAAGAGAAAGACTATGCAGTGCAGAAAACTGAATGGATTCATTAAATGCTAAGCATATAATTAAATAACTATAGTCTGAGTAAAGCAAATTACCTGATTGAATTACTAAATTTTGGAAGCTTTTCTTCTGACCGTTCCATGTGATAGCCGTTAGGAATATTTTTCAGTGATACTTGGCTCAGCACATTCTCAGACTGGCTGCTAGTGATGGAGTGCTGCCGGGGAATCCCCAAATCACCATCCATAACCCTGGCCATCATTTCACCCTGTTTCGCTGTTGCCCTGGGCTCCAGACCTTCCTTCTGGTTAGTGAGGAATTTCTGTTCTGAAAGTTCAGAACTTTCTTTGGTTCTTTGCTGAATAAGGGGTGTGAGTGGAGCTTCAAAGCTAACACAGCTGTCTGTCTCATCTGTAAGGGAGAGCACATCTAAGGAGTCCAGGCTGCTGTAGTATGTGCCCTTCATAAGGTCAGATTCCACAATTTTTTCAAAAGTAGAACTGAATCCATCCCTGATGTCTTTAAATGCAAAATCGTCCCTGTCATAACTGCTGCAACGGAGCTTAGATTCTGCAACAATGAAGCTGAAATGGAAGGACATATTAGATCAGTTAAAAATCTGTGCAAAATAGATGCCACTTTTGTTGACTTTAAGGAGGTAATTTAGGACAAAACATTTCAATTGCAAAGAAATAATATAATTCAATATTTGCAGTTAATCTCTTTATTTTTGCAATAATCTAGATCTAAATCCATTTTATAGTAGCATAGCTAAATTATTATTCCTAATAATTTCTTCTCTATTTTCAAGAATGGAAAAGACAAACAGAGTGCTTGATTTCTTAAAAAATTCTACAAGTTGCTGAAGAGGCAAGATGTTGTCCATGAAGGGTGGCTACTGACCATAAGAGATAGTTGGATACTTAGAAAAATAATCCAATGTAGCTCTTTCTAAATCTGCTTTGATTTAGATATGAATCTTAAATAAGAGATTCGTATGCTCCCAACTTTTTGTTGTTCAGGAAATCATTAAAGAGCTGATTGTTCTGCCCTATGTTGGGAAAAGGTGATTGTAAAGCCCCTTTTATTCTGGTATTTTTGCTTTTCCAGTTAGTTTCCAAACCAGTTATTTCTTTATGTTTTCTTTAACTGTCAGAGTTGTTTAGGAGGTGGGTGACCTATAAATTAAGTAAATAAGACTTTGGAAATTGAAGCATTCTATCTCACAGCGGTAGTTTAAGAGATCTCAGTGTTTTATCGGAGGGACAAAATATTTGCATCATGCATTGTAGAATTAGCATTGTATATCAGTATAGAATATACTGAATCGGTAAAGAGTTTCTAACTTTCCAGTTAAAGAAGAAAGGGTGAGGAGTCTTTTAATATGTTTTAAAACCATATGCCACTTGTTTTCATTGCTGGTTTTTTTTAAATAACATATGTTATTTCCTGGCACAGTTGCATTTTCAGTGGGAATTAATTGTGACCAGCTTCAGGGAGCCCCCGATGCTCCATTTCCTAAGGCACATCTATCAAGCTCTCAAATCTATTCCTCTCTATGCTCCCCAAGAAAAATGAAAAGCATGGGACTGGGCAAACTTTTGGAAAGCATTTTCCATAATATTCTTCTAACAATTCCCATAAAGCAGAATTAGTGCTCAAAAAGTTTTAATATAACCCCCCTCCCCACTCCAGTACTGACACTAGATCTGATACTTAACAGAGAAATCTACATTAGCCTATGACCTTTAAAGAGTTTACAATCATTTCTCTTAGAATTCCTCTCAAACATAGCAGAGGTTCATAGCCTAAAGCATTTAGTGACACCCTATATGTATTCCCTAGTTAATGTGCCCCCTTTTAAAAGTAAAAGTCACTGCAAAAAGATACTTTTGAACTAACAGCAGCTACCAAATTCTTACTTTCTTGGGATTATTTTAAAGTGACAAGGAATTTTGAAGAATTACTGAAAAATAAGAATTAATTTAAGTAATAAATGTTAAACTCTGCTGTTCCTTGGCATGAAAAAGTATTCCACGATGAAGCCTTCTTAAAATACATTCTCAGAACTTTAGTTCTACCACATCAATGAAAAGATGAATGGTACATAGTAGAAACTGCTACTCTTCTTTTAAAGGAAAATCATGGTTTCCCTATTTGTTACCTTATGTGCTCTTCTCCATCCTCAGGATAAAACAGCTCAGTAACATCCTGACATGATTGCAAACCATGATTGTTCCTTCTATCATTGAGAAATAACTCATTTGCCAAGATGTTCTCTTTGAAAGCAGCACTGCTAGTCCTTGGAGTGGACGGAGTTTGTGCTCTGTCTTTATCGTTCTCTGTACCAGGCTTTGATTCAGCAGGTAACCCATTTGTGTGCATTATGTTGCGGGTGCTGTCACTGTTGGTTCCTAATTGTTCTTGCTGACCATTTCTCTTCTGCATACTCATCTCCTGCCATGCATCTATTTCCACTTCCTGATGATTGTTTGCATCACCCAGGCAGTCTTCGTCTATCTGGGTTCTGTGCTCCATTGCTCTGAATGACTCGACATCATTTTGAATACTGGGTGTGATAGCTGGAGCATCCGTAGGCTCTGTAATTTGCTCCCTCTCATTAGACATGATCATGGCTAGTTGAAACCCGGAGGTATTTGATTCATTACACTCTGCAATCGGCAGTGGAATATTTCCACTCATCTTCAACTGATTGTAACTTGTCCTGGGTTCCTCTGCCTTTTTTCTTGATTGTGACCCTTTAGCCTGTGGTGACAAGAAAATAGAAAACTACCTAAATCTGTTACAAAGTGATTTTAGAAAACTCATTTTTTTAAAATAGAGGTAACATAAAATAATAGTAACATTTTAAAACATTAAAAGATATAAATCTGCCAACTATGGACACTCCTGCAGATGATGAGATACTTTTGCTCACAGCAAAATAATTGCTTATTGTAATTATCCTTCACAGAGTTCTAATGTCTCACAAAGTTAATGACAAGTTTGGATACACAAGCTGGATGTTGACAGTTAATTATTAAAATTTAAAAAACAGTAGCAGGGGAGGAAAAAAACACAGCAGGTAAAAAATTAAGGCAATTCAGCACTTCAGTTTGAAAGTCAAAAAGGTGCTTTGATGCACAGGGGATGCAAACGTAACCCTTGTCTACATCTCCTTAAAACAGCCGTGCCTTTTCCCAGGATCAAGCAAACTGGGATTTGCTCTAAAGAGTTGCAGAGAAGTTCTCCATTTGTGTCCCTGCACCCTCTGAGGCTTTCAAATATGGAGTCCTGCAGAAGCTTAATAATTATTCATTGCTGTCCTTGAAATAGAACGCTACTGCCGACTTCCAGAAGGTTGTTAACAAAAAGTAATGTTTCCTTGGAAGGAAATTTCAGAGACTAAAAGACTGCCTCCCTGAACTAACTAGAGAGCTCTTGAGGCCTCCAAGAATGATCTGAAAAAATGAAAAGTTCAAATAAGAGAGGTAACTCTTTCAAATATTTGTGCAGTAAATTGTGAGCTTGTTCTGAACTGTTCAGGTCAACAGAATTCTTTAAATTGCTGCAGTTTTCAGTTATTCTACTTCACTAGTATTAACAAACAGTATATAACACTCTACACCAATGGTTCTTAACCTGTGCTCTGCGGACCCCTGGGGGGATGTGATGTCATCACAGAGGGTCTGCAAAGACTTAAAGAAATTTTATGATGTAAATCTTGATGGGCTTTACGTCTTGGTGATCCATGGTCCATGGCCACAAAAGGTATTTAAAGGGCATCCATGGTGAAGAGAAGTTGAGATACATTGCTCTAGACCAATTTTTATTCCTGAATGCTGTTCAGTCTATTTCAATTAGAATGGACTTTTGCATTAATTGGAATGCTGTATTTTCCTCCTGATTTCAAAGTCCCTGGATTCAGCCTAAATCAATCCAATTCAGTCATGTCTAGAAACAACTGAAAACAAAAAAATCACAATTCACTCTTTTTTCAAATTGCTCCATTTGGTAACTGTTCGCATTCTTAAACACTTAGATGAGGGGATTGAAAGGGCATTCAGCAAATTTGTGGACGAAACAAAACAGGGGGGAATTCAGAAGGTAGATTCAAGATTCAGAAGGTTTTTGACAGACTTGAGCATTGGGCCCTATCCAACAAGATGCAGTTCAATGGCAAGAAAACTAAAGTCTTGTATTTAGGCAGGAAAAACCAAATACACAGGTACAAGATAGTAAGCATATGTTTAAAAGTAATGCTTTATGAGAGGGATCTAGGTGTCCTGGTGGATGACCAATTAAATATAATTCAGCAGTGTGCTGCAGCTACCAAAAAGCCAACACAGGGGTTGGACACATCAACAGGGAGATAGTATCATATTACCATACTATAATGCACTAGTGAGACCACATTTGGAATATTGCATCCAATTCTTGTCACTACAATACAAAAATGATTCGGAGGTCCTACAAAGAATGCAGAGAAGAGCAACAAAAATGACAAAGGATCTCAAGAATAAATCCTATGAAGACCAGCTAAAGGACTAAGTATGTTTAGCTTAATGAAGAGAAGACCAAGGGGAGAAATGATAACAATCTTCCAATACTTAAAGGGCTGATATAATGAAGAGGGCATCAATTTATTCTCCATAGCCCCTGAGGGTAGAACAAGAAGTAAATGGTGGAAGCTCATCAGAGGGAGATCCAACCTGGAAATAAGGAGGAATTTCCTGACAGTAAAAACCATTAAGTGATTGAATGGCTTGCATCCCAGAGTTGTGGACATTTTCAAGAAAAGATTGGACAACCATTTTCTCGAGGTGGTAAGGGCAGGGGGTAGGACTAGAAGACCTTTAAAGTCCATTCCAGTCCTATGATTTATGTCCAAATGACTAATCCTTTGGTCTTCTCAGTCCCAATGAACCACCTTCTCAGACCAGAATGCCGTGACAATAATAACTTATGCCTTATTCACCATTTAGTTGGACTACTGAAACAAGCAGTATGTGGGCTGCCTTTGGAGATAATTCTGAAGCTAGAGACAGTATAGGATGCAGCATTTATATTATTGGCAGATTGTCCTGGCCAGTGTAGGCATCTAGAGGGAAACTTTCCAATATCCTTCTTCACGAGATTTGTGAGGTGTAAACTAGATGACAGACTTTCTCAATGAAAGCCCCCTTCTTTGGAATGCTATCCTTTTCTGAAAGTATGGATGACCCCAACTCTACTTGCATTTTGCAAACAAAGAAAAACTATTTTGTTTCAGTATGCTTTCAGTCCTTCATTGTTTCTTGGAAGTTCATCTGTGTTATTTTTGGATGCCATGGTTCATTTAAGTAGACATGCTGAGTCTGATTGGAAGAAGATGAGTGTGATTTTAAAATTGTAGGAAGAAATATAATAACTGGCAGTATTCCAATGATGTTACCTTAATAACCGAAAATCTAAGGAATTTGCAAATACTAGTAATAAATGCTACGGAACAAAGTGGAAAAAATTAAATATAAAAAAAAAATCAAACTAATGTCAACCTGAGGACAACCAGCTTCAGAACTGATAATGAAGATATCACAGTAGGGAACGGATTCTGCCATTTAGGTTCAACCAGTAACAATAAAGGAACAAGCAGTCAGGAAATGCACTGCATACTAGCACTTGATAAAGCAGCCATGAAAAGCTTGAAAAAGATACTGAAATGCTGTGAAGTCTGTACCTATAAAGATCAGAACTGCGCAAGCCACGGTATTTCCTGTGACACACTATGGAAGCAAAGGCTGGAACTTAAAGAAGCAAGATAGTAAGAGTATTGACACCTTTGAACTTTGGTGTTGGAGAAGACTCCTGAGAATACCGTGGGCAGCCAAGAAAACAAACCAATGGATATTCAAACAAATGAACCCAGAGTTCTCCCTTGGGGTACAAATGATCAGGTTCAAATCATGTCATGCCTTATGAGAAGACCCAGATCTCTAGAAAAGAGTGTAATGCTGGGAAAGGTAGAAGAAAAGACAAGAAGGAGATGACCATATTTGCATCATTTCCCCTTCAAACTGGTAAGGATCTCCTGGATGGACTCAATTACAGTGATGGTGAGTGCAGAGTTGGACGACCTGAAAAATTAGGTTAAGGACAGACTGTCATGGAGGAAATCTATCTATGTGGTCATTAGGAGTTAAAAACTATCTGTAAATATAATAAACGGCAGAGAAATAGTGATCTTTTGCTCACCTCCTCCTTTACCACCCCAAGGTAGTTCTTAATAGCAACTCTAATTCATGCTCAATCACATTCATTCTCTAATATCCTCTAGTGGTGCTCTAAATGTCACTTCTCTTGCTTCATTTCCCTGAACTCCTTGATAAACCAAAGAGAGATCCAGGATCTGTGAGATGAAAGCAGCCACATAAGGTTGATCCAATCCAAAGCTCCAGCTGCCCACTCTTTCCAAAACATGACTAAAGTTTCTGTTGACTAATGCAGCAAATCTTCAGGAACAAGCCCAAGCTCTCTGAAATCCATTGGGTCTATCTGAAGTGAACGGATCCAATTGGTTCTGGTTGATCTGAGTTAACTCATGGCCACCATGTTGGCCTGAACCTAGGTCAGACTCCACCCCAAAGAAGACAAATTGAACTGCTCCAAGACCATAAGCTTGTGGAAACTCCATTTGGCCACACAATCAAGGAGCTCAAAGAGGTTGCAATGCACAGGGAAGCTGGTATAGGAGCAGCAATCCCAACTGATCACTAGAGCCCTGGTTAACCACCAGGGTCTGGCATCCAGTTATCTGCAAGGCTCTACAAGCCCCCAGAGTAGCTCTACCATCCCTACTCTGGGCTCTTTGCTAATGCCAAAGCCAAAACACAGATGGGCGTATTTCAAAACATCCAAGACAGGTCTCAGTAATACACACCAGATAAGTCTTCTCATCCATGATTAAGTCACAGAAAAGGAAGACTTTATTACACTGCTACTGCAGCTGCAGCCCAAAACCTCTGAAGGTCCAAATAAGGTAGAGTGCAGGAAGCCAGAATATATCTGGACCGAACACCAGGAGCACATTTCCCAAGTGCAGCTTGACCTCTGCCTCCTACCATACCTCTCCTTACCCATCAGTGCTGCAGTGTTCCTGCCTGGCCTCAAATAAATAAAATGGCTTATATTTCCAAATCTATTAAGACCCCAGTACTATACAAGCACATTTACATGTATGATTGTGAACTCATAGAGATCTTCTGACAGTCTTGCCCTTTTCCTCAAAATACTGGCCAATAGCTAAACACGCAGAATTTTCATACTGCTAACATATCAAGTTCAAATTGAGAAACCAAAGAATGTTTAGTAAGATATATTACAGATAATTCAGTATTTCTGTACATCAAATGTTTTGAAAGAAATAAACTGCTTTAGAATGCTAAAGAACTACAGGTGGTCCTTGATTCACAATTGACCCCAAACTTTCTGTTGCTAAGTGATACATTTAAATGAATTTTGCTCCATTTTACGACCTTCCTTGCCACAGTTGTTAAGTGAATCACTGCAGTTGTTTAATGGTTGTTAAGTGAATGTGGCTTCCCCATTGACATTGCTTGTAACAAGGTCACAAGAGTTGATCACATGATCCTGGGACACTGTAACTGTCATAAATACAGACCAGTTACCAAATGTCTAAATTTTGATCACATGACCATGGAGATGGTACAATGATTTTAAATGTTAATTTATAACGTAGCATAAAAAAATACAAAAGTAAATAATACGAAAAATAGGAAAGGAAAAAGGGAAGAGAAAAATGGGGGAAAGAAAAGGAAAGAAAAGGCATTGACTTCCAACTCCCTTCAGTGCAGTAGAATAAGGCATTAATAACAAACCTCAACTTTTTACTTTTACATAATAGTTTAAACTAGCCATTTCTATAGCAACAAATCTAACCGGTAAAACCCAAAAATCAAAGTTTCATTTTTTCCCCCACAAAGCACAAAGTCTAGAAGCGCTTTCCAAGTAGAAATAAAAGTATTTGTAGGGGTTTTTTTTATCAAAGCCATTTCTGCTAACTCCAACAATTTTGCAGCCATTTGTCCATTGTGGGGATCGACGTGACCTTCCATTTCTGTGCGTACAGTAGTCTTGCTGCCGTCAACATGTATAACATCAATGTTCAAAAAAAAATTTCCAAGTCTTTTTCCATTAAACCCAAAAGAAAAGTCTCTGGTTTTCTGTTTATATTCACTTTAAGAATTTTCTGTACTAAGCTGTGAATCCTACTCCAATATCTCTTTGCTTTATTACATGTCCACATAAATGATAAGAAGTCCCTTCTTTACATTTACATTTCCAACATTCATTTGAAATACCTTTATACATTCTTGACAACTTGTCTGGAGTTAAATACCAACGATATATCATCTTATAGAAGTTTTCTTTTAAGTTATAATTTAATGTAAATTTTAAACCTTTCTTATATATATATATATTCTCCATTGTTCAAGCATTACATTATATCCAAAGTTGCTTGCCCACTGAAACATACTTGTTCATTTTCCAGATTTAAATTCAATAACATTTTATAGACTTTAGCAATAATACGTTCATCATTACCACACGTTAAGATTTCCAATTCATTTTTAAGAAAGTTAAACCCATAATTCTTTTTGTCTAATTTGAATCTTTTTTTCAATTGTAGATATGTAAACCAGTGGCAGACATGACCTTCTGATTCTAGCTCATCTTTAGACTTGAGAGTAGGGTCACCCAAGTTGAAAGATATTATTTTACCATCAGACCACCAGTTTGGCCTCATCACCATTTCTTTTCTAAAAAAAAAAAGCTTCCTGTGGGGAAACCCAAAGAGGCACTTTTGTGGAAAACCTTGTTTTATATTTATTCCAAACTCTCAGAATGGCACATCTAACAAAATGGTTGTTGAAATCAACATTTACTTTAACTTTGTCATACTATAGGTAACCGTGCCATCCAAATCTTAATTCAAAACCCTCTAAATCCAGTAGCCTCTCATTCTTTTAGCCAAACCAAACAGCAAGCATCAAAGTACAATTTCAGATCTGGTAAACCCAAACCCATTCTTTCTTGATAATTTCTCAGTTTGTTGATAGTATAATTGATAAAGGAGAAATAACACAGAATTTCCCACTTAGAATATTAAACTTTGATATGGAAGCAGTGTTAGTTCTTTTAACATTTATTCTCACTTATAAATTCATTGGAATTTTCTCCCCATAAACACATGGAAATTTTATGTTATTAAGAATCTGAGTTAAATAGCTTGAAATACTAAATCAAGAAATGATATTTCCTTAGGAATAATTATTCTAAGATTTTTAAATGAATGCATAAAATAAGCAAAACTCTATTGTCCATTAAGTTTCATAGCTCAAATTTAAACTTAAGTTAACTGAATAACTTGACACTTTACTCCAGTGTTTCTCAACTTTAGCAGCTTTAAAATATTTGGACTTCAACTCCCAGAATTCTGAGAAACACTTCTTTACCACCTGGCTGCATGACATTCACTCATTTAGGTAAAGAATCTTTATAAATATCAGTAAGAACCAAAATATCCTCTGTATACAGTTACAATTTGTGTTCAGCTCAATTTAATTCCAAAATATTAGTTGGATTTAATTAAGAGGCCAATGGACTTAAAATGAAGTTATTGCTTTCTCTGTCATTAGCAACTGCCCCCTTGAACGCAATTCCCCCCCTCTTTTCTACCACCCTGGTCGCTTTCCATGGTGATATTTGCACCATATCAAAAACCTTGCTTAAATTATTCTATTAGGCTTATATATCATTCCACTTAGGTGGCTCTGAGAGGCTTTTTCTCCCTCTAGCAAAGCCACTACTGCCAATTCTCCTATTGTATTTCTAAAACATTTATTAGCAGTCTAATGTTTTTTGAAGGCTGTCACCCATTTATTATGCCAGTTTGCACAAGATGAATGATCAAGCTAATATAATTTGAAATCTGTGTTCCAGTTATGCCACTGCATGAAATAAATTATATTGGACAGGCTTTTTAGGAAGCCAAATATGAATTTTGTCTATTCAGGCATCCCAACCTGAACTCAACTTTCCAGATGCTTTTGAGTCCCATATAGATAAACATAAGTAATAAGAGGTGACTTAGCAACACTGTGTGGTCAGATGAACAGGCTGAAAAAATCCTTTGAGGAACTCTGTGGCAATGTGGAATTATTTGGAGGACTATGAAGTTGTGCCAAATGAACAAAAATGTGTTTTTGGAATGCCAGAAAAGTCCCATCTGTCTTTGTAGAAAGGCATTTATTTATTTTTTTGTTTTGCTTCTGGAATGTCCAATTGACAGGATATTGTAGGGTCATCCTTTCTGATGTGCTGACACAGAAGAGGTTTGAAGGGGGGAGAGGGACTCTTGTGCTGATATAAGTATGCAGAGCTCTAAAAAAATTAAAACTAAAATGAAATACAAGGAAAAAAATGAAATTCCTCTAGTCATAATCTTGTGTACCATAAATGCAAAAATCTCATTTCTCCAACATGACAATTTGCTTCAGAATTGCTTTGCAGTCAATCAATCATGTCCCTTTTCTTTCATTCATCCAGTTCAATTTACATCCATTCCTACAATAAAATACAGCACAAGTTAATGAATAGGCTCAAACTACAGTTACTGTACAGGTGGTCCTTGACTTATGACTGGTCACTTTGCAACTGAAGTCATGATGGACCTCCTTGGGAGTACTTATGTCCTGGTTCCAGTGGCTTTCCCCTGTGGTCACATGACTGCTGTCAGGCACTTGCCAACCGGCCTGCAGCCGTTTACAGCCGTTTGTAGCATCATGTGGTCGTGAACATGTTTTATGAGAGTTTTGTCAAAAGCTGGTATTTACTTCTGGCTTTCAGCAAAACTGGCCCATAGACACCCATTAGTTTATTTAATGACCACAGTGGTCATTTTACAACCATGTCATTTCCTTAATGACCATGGCAAAAAAGGTCATAAAATTGGGTTGGACACATGGGTGACTTGATTTACAAGTGTCATAATTTAAGGCCATGATGAGCAGGCTCCTTTATGGTCATACATTGAGAACCACATGTAGAAATTTCTAACAACCAGATGTGCAACACTTAACTGCCATGTGACTGGTTCTGGGTAGTATTAGTGGAAGACACTCTGACCTGATTTAATAATTTAATTCATTCTTGTCCCAAAGGTGCTTTTTTCCACTAAGCAATTGGACTTTCTTGATTTTATTTTCTGTAAAACATTTTACTTTTCGCCCAAGCAGTTCACTTCAGAGAACTTCAGAACTGAAGAAGCTTCTTGGATGAGAAGTAAAACATTTTCAAAGAAAAAAACCCAAGAAAATCCAGTCGCCTTTTAGAAAAAAGCAACTTTGGACAGCCATGACATAGATGACTGAGAAACTCCACAGACTTTAATTCATTCTTCTTCCCCTTTATCTTCTTTTGTTGACGGAATCCTTCTTGATATACCATAATTCTTCAATTGCCCCAGATCTCAAAGCTCTAAGAGAATGAGAGAAGTTGGTCCAAGATCCTGCTTGCTCATCACTTAAAAAAATATTTATTTTCATACTTTATCTATCTTGCTTTTCATTCCCACAACATTGCTCTTGAGACCAACCCATTTTCTTCTTAATATATCTCAACGCTACCAGCATTATTACATGTCTCATTATTTATACAGTCAGAATAGTGGTTTTTAAAAATACATTGCAGTTTATTTTGTCTGCAAAAACTCCATATTATTTATGGAACAAAGAACTCAGCACTCTAGCTGAGGGACAGGATGAACTTATACAACTCATCTGGTTCACGAAACCTGGTCAAGAACAGCACAGCAGCTGCAGCCTGCCTCTCTTTGAAAATAACACTACCCCAATATTTTTGGTCAGGAAATTTAGTGTATATGTTTGACAGAGGACTTAAGCTATTATCAGTTTATTTAATTTCACATATGCTCACTGCTTCCCATTTTAGTGCCCTTTTTAAAATGGGGGATCATTTATATTTATACACAACTGATCTTAAAATATTCATGCTGCATCTTCATTTTCTCTAAAGAATACATTTTCATACACATACACATTTATTTTATTCTTAAAATGCTGTAGTTTCCTTATCTCAGGGAAATATAGAGCACAAACAAAACAAAATCAGAATGATAATGATAATGCATAACATAAAAGGAACTAAATGGTATAAAGCATCCTTAAAGCATCACACAGCGGAATAAATATAAAAAAATGAAAATGAATAGGCACAAAAAGGGTAACAAGATTTGAGCAGAAGACTACAGTTACAATGTATTTTTATGAACCCCCCCCCCCAAAAAAACACTATTTACAGTATGTCACAGGCGTACACTCCCTCACATTTTTGTAAATACTTAAGTATATCTTTTCATGTGACAATACTGAAGAAATGACACTTGGCTACAATGTAAAGTTATGAGTATACAGCTTATATAACAGTGTAAATGTGTGTCAAAATAACACAACACACAGCCATTAATGTCTAAACTGCTTGCAATAAAAGTGAGTACACCCCTAAGCGATAATGTCCAAATGAGGCCCAAAGTGTCAATATTTTGTGTGGCCACCATTATTTTCCAGCACTGCCCTAACCCTCTTGGGCATAGAGTTCACCAGAGCTTCACAGGTTGCCACTGGAGTCCTCTTCCACTCCTCCATGACAACGTCACGGAGCTGGTGGATGTTAGAGACCTTGCACACCTCCACCTTCCGTTTCAGGATGCCCCACAGATGCTCAATAGGGTTTAGGTCTGGAGACATGTTTGGCCAGTCCATCACCTTTGCCCTCAGCTTCTTTAGCAAGGCAGTGGTCCTTTTGGAGGTGTGTTTGGGGTCGTTATCATGTTGGAATACTGCTCTGTGGCCCAGTCTCCGAAGGGAGGGGATCATGCTCTGCTTCAATATGTCACAGTACATGTTGGCATTCATGGTTCTCTCAATGAACTGTAGCTCCCCAGTGCCAGCAGCACTCATGTAGCCCCAGACCATGACATTCCCACCACCATGCTTGACTGTAGGCAAGCCACACAAGTCATCTGGTTGCCGCCACACATGCTTGACACCATTTGAACCAAATAAGTTTATCTTGGTCTCATCGGACCACAGGACATGGTTCCAGAAATCCATGCCTTTAGTCTGCTTGTCTGCAGCAAACTATTTGCGGGCTTTCTTGTGCATCATCTTTAGAAGCTTCCTTCTGGGACGGCAGCCCTGCAGACCAATTTGATGCAGCGTGCAGCGTATGCTCTGAGTAATGACAGGCTGACACACACACACACCTTCAACCTCTGCAGCAATGCTGGCAGCACTCATACATCTATTTCCCAAAGCCAACCTCTGGATACGACGCTGAGCACAGGCACTCAACTTCTTTGATCAATCATGGCGAGGCTTGTTCTGAGTGGAACCTGTCCTGTTAAACTGCTGTATAGTCTTGGCCACTGTGCTGCAGTTCAGTTTCAGGGTCTTGGCAATCTTCTTATAGCCTGGACCATCTTTATGTAGAGCAACAATTCATTTTTTCAGATCCTCAGAGTTCATTGCCATGAGGTGCCATGTTGAACTTCCAGTGACCAGTATGAGAGAGTGAGAGCAATAACACTAAATTTAACACACCTGCTTTAGCACGAGACCTTTATTTAGCACACCTGAGACCTTGTAAACACTAATGTGTCACATGACACCAGGGAGGGAAAACAGCTACTTGAGTCCCATTTGAACATTATCATTTAGGGTGTACTTACTTTTGTTGCCAGCAGTTTAGACATTAATGGCTGTGTGTTGCATTATTTTGAGGGGACAGCACATTTACAGTTATATAAGCAGTATATGCACTACTTTACATTGTAGCCAAGTGTCATTTCTTCAGTGCTGTCACATGAAAATACTTAAATATTTACAAAACGTGAGGAGGTGTATTCACTTCTGTAACATACTGTAAGTGTGGTATTACATTAAATTAGGGAGTTTAATTTAATGTCTTTGGTCATTGCTAAGCTTATTCAATGCATCTAGTGTCTCACTCGAAAGTGCAAATTGCATTACGTTGTGTGTAAACTTATCATAATGAACTTTATGTACACGTTTCAGTAAAATTTTCATAATACTTTTCTTTGGTAACCTTTTCATCACATGGAACAAAATAATAACTGCCTGTCCAGTGCTACTTCCTGTTTTCATCCTGCAATAATTTGATTCTGGTGATTTTATTAACAATGATTTCATCATTTTCATGCTGAAAAATAGAAGCCAGACATTTTTGGTTTATTTTTATTTTTTTAATTTATCCAACTTTTAACCTTTCAACATATTCTAGAAGCATTGTATTTCTCACTAATATCCTGTCCCATCATTATTTTTGCCATGTTTTAGTGGGCTTTATTTCTCTTGTACATGTCCATCTTCAAGTGAGCAATAAAATTTATTTTTATATCCCACACTGACCTTGGAGTCCAGCGGCTTGATTTTTTCTTTAAAAGACTCAGTGTTATTTCATTTTTTCTGTTAGACTTATTCTCTTCTACAGAAATGCATCTAACATCAAACATCAATTACCAATGTTCATCTTGCCTGACAGAGTCACTGTATCTCTAGGTGGCTATCAAAAACCAGACTGTGACTTAAATTATGTATATGTAGACACACGCACACATATGGCTGAGATGGGACTTGTGCAAGTGATGACTACAAGAGTTGTTAGTTCTGTTGTGCTGATTGTAGCATACCATGAAGGACAGAAAAAGATTAGCTTTTTAAATTTCCTGTATTGAAAACCAGACTAAAGAGGTTTGTGGCAACCATGGTGTGTCTATCTATATCTGATTTTGGTCTTTGACCAAAAATAAAAAGATTAAATATTTCCATTTTAGTTCATGGTTTAAAAAATCTTTATTTGAATGAATTAAACTTGGTTTAGATAATAATCTCTGATGCAATTACAGTATTTTCATCTCAATGGCGCAAATACTATAATGATTTAAACAAGTACTTATATGAGTGGCAATAACTCCAGTCTGTTCATTATGCCTGCAGAGAGAATAGGCATTATGGCAAAATTCCATGGAACTACTTAAATATGTATGAATTTGTTTTTTTCCAATACATTCACCTGAGTTTGTAGACTATATTAAAGCATGTTTTCTCCAAATGTTTTAACTGAAATTAATGTAATAATATATTATATTATTCCACATAATGTGAAAAATAATTAATTTGAATGCCAAAGGATGAGTAACTTGGCAAAACCTGATAAACCTTAACGCTTCATGATACAACTTTTCTCTTCCTCTGCCTCCACTACAACTTTGTATTACTTGCTGTCTCAAGATTAAGAACTCAGAATATGTTTGAAATTAGATGTATTTGCCTCTAAAGTGCCAAGTCAATTCCTGTGCCTATAAAAAAACCCACAACCATAAGTTAGACAAAAATAATATCAAGGACTGTTTTGCATATAACTAAAATGCATTTTCTTAAGAAGAATATGCCACATGTCATCTTTAATGTGGATTAACATATGACTTATATTTTTGTTGAGGCTTTTTCCAAGAAATTCAATGCTATGCTCATAGTATGTCATACAACAGATTAGGCAGAGATTATTACTGTTCATAGCTGAGCAGGAACCTGACCTCGATCTCTTCAGTCTTAGTCCTCTAAGAAAGTGTTTGGAAGCTTTTCTCATGGTTCTCCAAACATCTAAGACAGCACCCTTCACATTTTTGGAGTAATTTCCAGATTTCCCAGTTCAGGCTGGGAACAGCTGATATAACTGGGAAATAACTAAAAACATGACTTTTTTAGTGGTGGCTCCAAAATTACTTTTTTTAAAAAAACAATCCAATATTTCAGAATTCTAGTTTTCATTTTGCCTTATACAGAAAAACAAAAAATATATATAAAAAAACCCACACAGAAAGTAAAGGGAACAAATAACATATATGTATATTTTAAAGAATCTTACTTTTTAAACCTTGATTTCACAGAAAAAATAGCGATCAATCTTTCTACTTGTGCTGTAAATCCGAGACTCTAAATACAGTGCACAGTGCACTGTAGTACAGGTAGTCCTCGACGTACTGAGCACAAAATTTATGTTGTTAAGTGAGTTTTGCCCTATTTTACTACCTTTCTTGCCACAGTTATGTGAATCACTGCACTCGATAAGTTAGTAACCCGGTTGTTAAGTGAATCTGGCTTTTCCATTGACTTTGCTTGTGAGAAAGTTGGAAAAAGTGATCACATGACCTTGGGGCACTGCCAAGGTCATAAATATGAACCGGTGCCAAGCATCTGATTTAATCACACGATCTTGAGGATCACATGATCATGGGGATGCTGCAAAAGTCGTAATTGTGAAAATTAGCCATAACTAATAAAGGAAAATCTTTGTTGCTCAGGGTTGAAATGAGGGGTCCTTGGTGCCCTCTGAGTTTCTTGCAGACGTTTTATTACTTAAACTAGGTAGCCTCAAATGGTCACACGTCACATTTTTCAGTGCCGTTGTAACTTTGAACGGTCACTAGACGAACTTTTTTAAGTCGAAGGCTACCTGCCCTCTGGTAAGTCATGCCGGCCAGTTTGAACGTAGCCTCACACACTCACACCAACTCCCCGCTCTCTTTCGACTCTCTTTAGCTCGGCGTGCTCGCTCGCGCACGCGCTGTCTTTTGCCGCCGCGGTGGCGGCGGCGACTCTATGCCGCGCCTTCGCCTTCTTCGCGCCCTCTCGCGCCGCCGCGCGTGCTCGAACGCTCCTCTCCGTCTCATCCCCGCGAATCCCTTCCTCGGTGACGTCTAGGGGCGCGCGGTGGCAGCACCTCCCCGCGCGCTGCTTAAAAAGAAGAAGAAAAGAGGGAGCGAAACATGAGAGCCCTAGTGAGCTCCAGCTCCGGCCGGCAGCAGCAGAGGAGGCATCACGCCCGGCAGCCTGTCCCCCTTAGAACGGCAGCTTGGTTTATATGGAACACCGCAAAGGGACTTGCGGCTGCCATCTCTACCGTCGCCTCCTTCGCTTCGGCCGCCAGCGCAGAGAACCTTCAGCCCGGGGAAGTTTACGCTCCGCGCTTGGGCACCTCGGCAGCGCCTGTTAAACCTGCGGCCGCTCTTGTCAAGTGGCGCAAACGCCCCGCGCCGAAGCTCAGCATCTTCTTCCCTTTGCTCAGCTGGGGCGTGCGCCCGTCTGTCTGGTTGCCCTCCGGGTTTTGTTCGCTGCCCGTCCCTCAGCTGTCGCGCCTCTCTCGTTCGCCTTGGAAAGCGACCTCCCGTATAAAAACACAAACTCCGAGGTTTCCAAAGGGAAGCCTTGCGTCATTGGATTGCCTTGGGATTGATCACCTAAGCCGGCGCTTGAAGTGTTCCCAAGTGGCATGGTGGGGCTAAAGATGCTTCCATTGAAGTTGCTCTTGGTGGCCCTGGTCCTTTGTTTCTTTGAAGGGGAAACCAAGTTTGGCGAGACCACTGCCAAGAGGAGAAGGTGCTTGAATGGCAGCCCCCCCAGGCGCCTCAAAAAGCGGGATAGGAGACTGATGCTCCTGGAGCCCCCCAACAGAGGGGAGCTGCTGTGCCAGGGATTCTACCCTCGCCTGTCCTGCTGCTCCAGGGCTGAGAGGCAAGGATTGCTCCAGATAGAGAGCAACAAGGTAGGCTCCAGTTGGGTTGGATGAGGTTGGATGAGAGACCGAAGGGGCATGCAAGGGTTTATCGGAAACGAGTCTTTGGATCTAGGGTTCTAGTGACTTGGGAGAGGAAGGATAACCAACAAGAGGTGGAGCTCACAGACATCACTTAAAGGTGCTTGGAGAGGTGTTTAAGGGGGATAGAAGAAGGTAATAAGTCATTTTTGCTAGATTTGGAGTTTTGCTGGATTCAAAGACCACTTCATTGACTGTAGGAAGTTGTGGATTGAGAAGTATTTCTTGTGGTCCTCCCTTGGATTACAGTGGCACTATTTCTAAATACCCTTGTCATGCTGACTGAGAATTGTTGAAGCTGTTATCTATTACCTGTGAAAGGCTCTAGATAGAGGAAAAGCTGACTGAACAATGGACTTGACTGAGCATAGTGAAGCAGTGTGCTGTTCCTTCTAGATGTTGCATTTTTGGCATTGGTGTAATCCATTTGGGAGCATTTCTTACCAAATGGGTTAATTTTAAATGTTTCTTTGTGTTGAATCTAACTGCAGCATCCTGTATCTTTGTTCTATCTGGGCAAACTATTTCAAGTGGGTTATGAGTAGTAGTAGTACTAGTTATTACTGACCTTTTAAAATTAGGAGGAGGATGCATTCTAAATGCTGAAGAATAATTAGGCAACAGAATAAACCCTGCATACAGGAAACAGTCTATTTTATGTCTGCCATTACTAGCCAGGTGTTCAGGGGATTCAAAACATCCATGAAAAAGGAAGAGGAAAGCAATATGTTATGAAGAGAGCAGGGTTTATGTATTTATCTTAAAAGACAAATTTTGAGATAAGGAACCAGCAAAGGAAAGGAATAGAAACATCCTTCTGAGAATTTCAGTTATCAAAAAGGAACAAATGCAAAAATGAGTTCATGAATAAAGTAGAAACAGGTAGAATCCGGACTATAGCTGAAAAGGAGGTGATGCAGATGGAGGAATCTGCCAAGAAGGATTAGTGGATTTTCTTGGACTCATTTGGCATGCCATGATAGTGATGAATTGTAAATTAAGGTGGTGGTGATAGTTATTTTTTTCCCCGAAGGTAGAAAAGTGTACACAGTTTGTCCACATGTTTTGGGCAGGAAACTTCAGATAGCAGATGATGCCAGGATACTGCAAAACTTTTATGTCTTCAGGTCTTCCAGCAATTAACTCAGGCTCCTCTGGAGAGAAGCTGAAGAGGACAGGATGAGTGAATTCCATGAATTTGTTCACAGCAAATTGTTATAGGATAACATTATATGTGCGGTGGTTGACATTAGTTTCATCAAGAGAGAATGCCTGGTACATTATCTCTTATACCTCAGAATCCTCTATCTATAAACATTTCATTGACTTGAGAAAAAAGCGTTAATATGTAACTTTTATTGGAAACGTGATGAGAAATGACAATCTAGCTGTTTTAGAATAGGAAAGTTGTCTGCCTTTTTCCAGCTGGGCACTACATCCCTCAAGCCTGTGCACATGCCAAGAAGCTGTGGTAAGCAACCACTGGAAACAGCCTTCTGCCATCTAGAGACAAAGACGTCAAATATAACAAGAAGGCGGGGGGGCTACAATTTTCTTAATGAAAAAAAGGGGAAAAATAGCTCTGCCACATGCTGAATCAATAAGATCAGAACCGAGATGTGTAGGAAAAACGCATTGCTCAGGCAAG
>JANHFL010002515.1:137917-155595 GCA_032468155.1 Oxyrhabdium leporinum | reverse complement strand
AAGGTATGATACCCAGATACCACACTGTTCACACAATGATATGTTTGTATAAAGATTTAAAAATAAAAAACTTTACACAAAAAAAGTTACATAGCGGACAGAGCAAGAAGTTCAAAAGGGATGTTCCACATGTTCTTGAGTTGTTAAGGTGACAGCAGACTGTATCTTCAGACTCGGCATCATACTAATGACTGGTTGGATGGCATTCACACTCCAGTCTACCTGTCACCACAGAAACCATTGTCTGGATGAAATAGATAAACTAGGGAACTGTGAGTTCTAATCCCACTATAGGAATGAAGGCTGCCTGGGTGACTTTGGGCCATTTTCTCTGTCCCAGTCCAACTCAACTCACAGAATTGTTATTATGGGGAAAAAAAGAGTATTAGGTACGTTTGCCACCTTGAGTTATTCATAAATATAAGCAAGGTGATATATATAGTTATTTGAAAAAGAAAGTACACCCCCTTTGAGTTCTATGGTTTTACATATGGGGACATAGTAAAAACTATCTGGTCCTTAACAGTTCTTAAAACTCGATAAATACAATCTCAGGTTAACAACAGCATATAACATATTATACCATGTCATCATTTTTACTATGTCTTGATATGTAAAATCAGAGAACTCAAAGGGAGTGCACTTTCTTTTTCACATGACTGTAAATGAATAAAAATAAAATATATTAATTAACCTTATTCCCTACACTTTCTATTCTGGTACGGTAGAGAATAGGAGAAATGACCTTGACAAAAATATGTAAGCACTATTACAGAGGTAAAGAGGGCTGAAAGATTCTTTATGTCTATGGAAAAAGAGAAAATATTTTGACATGAGGCATGCAGATTCCTCCTGATTCACAGAGGGATGCACAAGTAGGCTGGTAAGATATTGTTCTTAGTTTATAGTTTAAGTTATCATCTCAGAATTCTAGTCTTTCTGGTCTGTTCTAGAGGGGCTACTAGGGACTTTGGCCTGAACAAACTACTCATTCCCCTTCCTCATCTTGACCAAGCAGGTTAGTGCTGGAGGCCTCCATTCCACACACTCATCACTATACAGATTTAAGAAATTCCCTTTTCTGAAGGGAAGGCCAGAATCCAAGATTCAGCTTCTTTTACTGAGACTGGAAGTCAGGAGGCACTGTTTTGCTAATTTCAAAATTGATAGGGAAATGAGATGGAGAGAACTCCAGGTAAGGTATCGAGTATTCTGGTAATTTTTTTTCCAGTTTGAGACAGACAGAAAAAACATTATTTCAGATATTAACCAATAAAATATAATCAATAAAATGAACAACACAAAATTATTCCCTAATAATACCAACTAATAGCAACACTTCCTGGGTGAAGCTTATATATAATGTAGCAAAATTTTGTTGCTTTTAGAGAAATAAGTTTATCTTGATTCTTTAACAGATATGGTAAATAAAAGCTATCAGAATGTCCCAGAAATTTAAACTAAAGAGGGGTAATCGATTGAATGTCCCAGTAGAACTGGCAACACAGAAGAACATGGATGTGGTTTCTATGGTTATCCAAATTGCAGGGTATTATTATTATTGCATATTATTAGATAAAGCAGCAATTTCTGTTTGATCTTCTATTTCTAAGATCTTAGTATTGATCTACCCTGATCTGACTCTATGTTTATGATGGTATCTCTGAAGAAACCATAGAGACCTAGATTTTGTTTTGTTTTTTGAACCTGGGAAGAAATTAGTTTTCTCTCAATATTAGATGGGTCTAATAGCACTAGGGTTGTGATGTAGATTCAACCAGTAAGTAAAATTATTTATCCAGAGAGCTCAGACAGGAAACATAAAAACTAACTGTATTTTATTATTATACTTTATTTTAACTATTGATTAACTAACTAAGCTAGATCTAGTTTATTATAAAGCTACATTAACAGAAACTTTCTGTTGTCTGAAAATACAATTCCTCTGCCATCACCTTTACAGGCTGAGAATCTAAGAAGGCTTGCTTTTGAAATTCTTGCTCAACCCGCTTTGCAGCTAGGGGCCAGGCTGCCTCTTATCTGACCATTCCCTAGGAAGCTTCTCTATATAGCATTGTAACATTTGAGATCAATAGTGTGTGTATCAACATGTTAGCTTGTGCTGAGGATCCTACTGCTATAACAGCTGAGTGATATCCTTTCATTGGCTGCTTCAGCTGGTTTCTGCCAGGGACATTCAACTTCCATGACAGATCTGAAAAGGACCAGAGGTTTGTGGCCTCCTTGACAACCATGAGCATCTTTTAATTCAGAGCAGATGTAATGATCTGGAGATGGAAAGGATCTCAAGCACCATGTTGTTATCAAACTCTGATTCAGTTGCAAGTACAGAGCACACTGGAACAGAATTCTGCAATTTTAAATTTAATGTGGAAAAAAGCAAGGTTTTACACCTGGACGGGAAAAAAAACCAAAAGTACAAGTACAGATTAGGTGAAGTGTGGCTCAAAAACAGTAACTGTGAGAGGGACCTTGGAGTCCTAGTGATTGATCACTTAAATATGAGCTAGCAGTGTGCGGCAGCAGCCAAAAAAGCTAATATAATCCTTGGTTGTATGAAGAGAGGCATAGAATCAAAATCATGTGAAGTGTTAGTACTGCTTTATAAAGTCTTGGTAAGACCACACCTGGAATACAGCATCCAGTTTTGGTCACCACATTACAAAAAAGTTGTTAAGTCTTTGGAAAAAAGTGCAAAGAAGACCAATTAAGATGATTAAAAGGCCTGGACACTAAAACATTTGAAGAATGGTTGCAGGATTTGGGCTTGGCTAGTCTAAAGAAAAAAGGGCTAGAAGACATGATAGCAGTGTTCCAGTATTCGAGAGGCTGCCACAAAGAGGAGGGGATCAATTTATTCTCCAAAGTACCAGGGGGCAGGACAAGAAACAATGGATGGAAACAAATCAAGGAGAGAAGCAACCTCTTCCTAACAGTGAGGACAATTAACCAATGGACAGGCTTGCCTTCAGAAGTTGTGGGTGCTTCATCACTGGAGGTTTTTAAGAAGAGACTGAACAGTCATTTGTATGAAATGGCATAGGGTCTCCTACTTCAGCAGGGGCCTGAACTAGAAGACCTCCAAGGTCCCTTCCAGCTCTACTCTGATTGATTGATTGATTGACTTACTGATGATGCACTTTGACAAGGCACAAGACCTCAGGCTTGTGGGCTTCTTCCTCTTTTGCATACCTGTTGGCAGAAGAGCCATCGGTACTGGGCAGGAGGGTCCTGAAAGGGTATCAGTATTTGATTCACTGTTTTCAGGCAAAACTCCAGCTGAAACTCAATCCATCCATGTCTTGAAATTGGCTATGGGACCATGATAAGCATTCATAGTCATTCATGTACTTTTCTAATCACTCAGTTGAAAAAAGAAAAGAAAAGGGAAAATATTGATTTTCCTGGGCAGGGTTGACGGGAGGGACATTAAAATGTGAAAATTTATGTCAGAGTTATTAACCGGTGTTTTATACAATACCTACCCAAAACTAGTTTTTCTATTTTATTTTGACATCACATGTTCTTTTGTATTCAAATCTGGTCTTAGCCAAATAATGAAACACTTGGGCATGAAGATGAAGCCCAGAAGTCCAGCATTGGAGGCCAAGATGGAGAAGACCTGTGTGGCCACCATGTATTTCCCTTTGGTGCTCAGGTAGGTGGGCACAAAAGAGATCCAGACGCTGCAGAAGACCAGCATGCTGAAGGTGATCAACTTGGCTTCATTGAAAGACCCAGGCAGATTCCTGGCCAGGAAGGCCACTGTGAAGCAGACGGCAGCCAGGAAGCCCATGTAGCCAAGGGCAACATAGAACATGGCAACAGAACCTTCATTGCACTGTAGGATGATTTCTCTAGATTGTGAATGCATGTCAGAATCAGGGAATGGGGGGAAAGTGCCCAACCAGATGCTACAGAGGACAACTTGTAAACCAGAGCATGAAAGGAAAATAGAGTTGGCCAAACTCTTTCCCAGCCATCTCTGCACTTCATTCCCTGGTTTTGTGGCCCAGAAGGCCAGCACCACTGTGATGGTTTTGGCCAAGACAGCAGAAATGGCAGCAGAGAAGATGATGCTAAAGGCCATTTGTCGTAGAAGGCAGGTGACTTTCCTTGGCCTACCAATGAACAAGAACGGAGTGAAGAAGGAAAACAGGATACAAACCAGAAGGATATAAGAGAGGTCCCGATTGTTGGCCTTGACTATGGGAGTTTCTTGAAATTTAATGAAAGTTCCCAAGACAATGCCTGTAATTAAAGAGAGGAACAAGGCAATGGAAGCCAGGATGATCCCCATTTTTTCTTGATAGGATAGGAAAGTCTTAATCTTGGGGATACATTGAGTTTGATTGTTGTTTGGATGTTGATCTGCTGGACATTTGCTGCATTCGTCTGTGTCTAAAAAAGAGCAAGAGTAACATCTACTTTAAAGCTTATTGCTTTCCATAAATGCTAAAATACTCTGTTTAAGTACTGTGAAGAAAGCTTAATTTGGCTTGCTCAAATGAGAAAGGGAGTGAACGTATGGCCTCAATGGTGTCTTCCAAGTATGATCATTTTGAAAGGACATCTATATCTCTGATGAAATCAGTCATTTGTCACCAATGACAAGTTGATCTTGAAGTCATTTTTTAAAAAGTCATTTCCAGGTTTAGTCCTGATTTTATTGTCTGGGGTTTCCTTATGGGTATTTTCCCCAGTTTCCTGCCCCTCTCATTCATGCCTGCATAGCAATCGCTTCCTATTGGGCAGGCATTTTGAAGACTTTTTGGAACTTGTGATTTTTAAGGGAAATGTGGAGAATAGAAATTAATTTGAAACATTATGTGAAAGTGCCACCCACCTTCCATGGTGGAGATGGTTCCTTCTGCACAAGGAAGACAATCATAGCAGCAGATGGGCTTCCCTTCCTGAGCCACCATCACGAATCCAGGACAGCAGCTTTCCCCACACCTGGAAGGAGGCAGTGGCTGGGCAGAGGGAGGAAGACCATCCAGAAAATGAGTTATCATTTAATTTCCAGAGAGGGGCAGAAGAGGAAGAGGTTGCTGATCCCCAGTTTAAGAGTCAGCTTTTCTAAATGTGAAGCCTATATAATTACATCAACAACCTGCTTGTTTGCATGTTGCTTCCATTTTCTTCTTCATTTCCGCAGTAATTTTTGTACACTTCCATTTTTAGTTTAGGTTCTAAATTTATGTACTAATTTTCTCAAGTTAATGTTTAATACATTGTTTTTTCTTTTGGGGAAATAAACTCACACCTACCCTGGCTCAAATATATATTGACTTTCACAGAAGACTTGTGAATAATCTTCTAAAGTAGTTAAGGATATATTTCTGTCACACAGTTTTATATCAAAATAAAGACTCTGTCATGTCTCTAGGAGGATGTTTCCCACCTTGCTCAGCTTATCCATCTGTGCCACACTCTTTGGATTAACTATAAACTTGAAATCCAAGGATCCCTGTTTTTCTAAGCTGCCAAACATCATTCTATGAATTGACCTGTTGTGAAACAGCCAGTCGACAATGTCCAGATCTGCTGTCAGGTCTCCTTTCTCATCCAGATACACTCCAGCTATAGATCTATTATAGAATTCAGAGTTTCCAAGGAAGGGATGAAGCTGGAATGGAAGAGACAATGGGAATGTTTAGCAGAATAACAGACTTCTATTCTAAGGGCCCTTTGGGAAGAATGAAGATTACGGATTCGTTTTCCAAGTTTGGGAAATATACAAATACAAAGATAAATCCAGAAATCAAGAAAATTGGACAAGGAGTCATTGATACCAGAAATTCTGGACAATACCATTTGACTAGATTTACAAAGCAGCTGGTCAACGATGTGAAGCATTTTTGGGAATACCAAAGATGGAGAAAGAGGAACCCTTGCTACATTCTGGAATGAATTAAAGTCAAGACTGTAAAGTGCAAAAGGAAGGAATATAAAGTTGAACCACTTGATTATTATTTGTTTGACATTTCTGGAAGGTTATAATTGTTTCTGAACTAGGAGTGAATAAGGATCCTCTCTTGCACTTTTAAAACTTTTTTTTCTTGCTTTCTTTTCATATTTTATTTTAGTCTGTATTTGGGGTTTATATATATATTAAAAACATTAATAAAATATTATTTAAAAGAGAGCTATTTTCTCAACTGTTAATCTTCCAAATAGAATGACAGATTTCATCACAGCAGGTTATAGGGAGAACAAACAGTGTACAAAGAAAGAACTCAAATCAACTCTTTATATATGCAACTTCTGCTCCCGGGTTCCTTGTCTTCGCTTAGCTTAGTTTTGGTAAGATAGTCTGGAGATAAAGGACAGGCAAACTGATGTGCAACTTTGGACCTTCCTCTGTGGTACACCAAATTAATCTGGTTGTTCTTCATTTGTAATTTCCTGCACTGAAAAAATACACCCAGTTTTCCATTGATCCTTGCTTGTGTGGGAGTCCCCCCCCCCAACAACTTCTTGACCAGAATAGCTCCACCTCCTTCTCTTCTGGTGGGTAGGAAGGAAGAGAATGAACCAGAGGCATTTAGGACTCTCGCTGCAGGTGGAAACATTTGGAGTGCCAGGATTAATTAAAGGCCTATCTGGAATGAAAGGGATCAAGAAAAATTGCAACAGAAGTTCATGGCCATCACAGTGTACAAAGAAAGAACTCAAATCAACTCTTTATATATACAACTTCTGCTCCCTTGTTCCTTGTCTTAGCTTAGCTTAGCTTAGTTTTGCTAAGGTAGTGTGGTTAACAGAGTTGGAAGGGACCTTGTAGGTCATCTAGTTCAACCCACCACCGAAGCAGGAAACCCTACACCATTTCTGAGAAATGGCAGTCCAATCTCTTCTTGAAAGTCTGAAGTTATGAAGCTCCCACAACGTCTGAAGGCAAGCTGTTCCACTGGTTGATTGTTCTCACTATCAGAAAATTTCTCCTTATTTCTAGGTTAAATCTCTCATTCAGTTTCCATCTATTATTCCTTGTCTGGCCTACAGTTGCATTAGAAAATAGCTTGAAAATAGTTTTGCTAAGGTAGAGTGGAGATAAGGGACAAACTGATCTGCAGCTTTGGGCCTTCCTCTTGATACATCAAATTAATCTGATTGTTCTTCATTTGTAATTTCCTGCACTGAAAAGATACATCCACTTTTCCATTGATCCCTGCTTGTGTGGGAGCCCTCCCCCCCATGCAACTTCTTGACCACAATAGCTCCTTCCTTCCTATGAAGGAAGAGAATGAACCAGAGGCCATTTAGGACTCGCGTTGCAGGTGGAAACATTTGGATTAATAGAATTTATTAAAGGCCTATCTGGAATGAAAGAGATCATGAAAAATTGCAACAGAAGTTCATGGCCAATACTTTTTACACAGATTTAACCTGAAATTCAAAGGAAACAAGTGATAAAACATACGATGAACGGTTGCAGGAACTGGGCATGGCTAGTCTAGGGAAGAGAAGGACCAGGGGAGACATGAGAGCAGTCTTCCAATATTTGAGAGGCTGCCACAGAGAGGAAGGGGCCAAGCTATTTTCCAAGGCACCTGAAGGCCAGAAGAGGAATAATGGATGGAAACTTGAACACTAGAGCCAATTTTAATCTTCTTGTGAAGTTACATTCCTGGACCAGTCTACTTATAAGCCTGACAAAGGGAAGGCTTTACACATCTTGCATTCCAACTGTCTCTGCTCCTGGACTGGAACAGTTTGCTTGTGGTCGCCAATTTCTTAGTCACCTCCCAATTGGATTATTGCAACAGAGTCTACATGAGGCTGCCCTTGAAAACCATCCAGAAGGTTTAATGAGTCCTGAAAGCAATGTTTCAGTAGTTATAGGTATCTCTTCTAATGCCCACAAAGAACCTCTATTCTGTGATTGGTACTATCATCACCTAAGTGATGTTGCTATTGCTATAAAGACCTACAATGCATAGGACCAGGAGATTGGTGAGATTGTCTTCTTCCAAGAACAATTTGGAAGAACCGCGGTGGCACAGTGATTGGAGTGCAGCACTGCAGGCTACTTCTGCTGATCACCAGCTGCCAGCAGTTTGGCAGTTCAGGTTTCACCAGGCTCAAGGTTGATTCAGCCTTCCATGATCCTTCCGAGGTTGGTAAAATGAGGACCCAGATTGTTGGGGGCAACATGCTGACTCTGTAAACAGCTTAGAGAATGCTGTAAATCACTGTGAAGTGGTATATAATTCTAAGTGCTATTGCTAGTGCTATCTTCCCCTCCCATATACTCTCAAAAGGAGGATATATTGCACGTTCCCCCATATAGCCATCTTATGGGACAGAGGAGGACTGCTTTGCCAGTGATGGGCGCTGCTGTGTGGCTCAACCTGCTCCTACTTCCAAAGAGAAGAGAGTTATCAAGTGGCAGTTGATTGAATAAGGAAAAGCTGCCTGAACTATGAAAACCTCATAATATTCTTTTTGAAGCCAGCTTGAAAATAGAATACATTACTAAAGAAGGGAATGCAGAAGGGAGAGGAATGATAAGCTGGAGTTCAATTTATTTTTTTACAGTCACGATACATGCAGGGTTTTTTTTTCCGGAATGCCTTTGCTGATCTTACACTTCTAAAATGGATTCTTAGCTGCAGGAGAGACCCACGACATGTAACAGGAAAGAAATACCTGCCAAGCCTTCAGCCTTGGAGCTTCCAAGTTCTTGCCACCTCCCATCCTTGTCCTCTTGAATCTGGACAAATAGGCTGCATGTAAGGCCTGTGCCACAGCCCAGATGGTGTTGTAAATGAAATAATTGTCGAGGCACAGAACTGGATCCTTCATGTGTTGGGGCAGAGACTGCCGATCTTCTCGCTCTCTGCAGCGTCTCCAGACTTTCACAGAAAAGGCATCCTTGTTGTAGGAGCACATAAAGGATTTCTGTGCAAAGTGTTTCATGAACGAATAAAAATGTCTATATCCACCATATTTTGTCATTTGATTTGACTTCAAAACAAAGGAAACAATGCTATGAATGTATTTCAAAAAGATCCTCTCATCTCTCAGATAAAGGGTTAGGTCCCAGAGCACTGTTGTCATGAGAACTTTTCCCGTAACAGGTTCCTTAATTCTTTCAAGCATCTTATATAGAATTGCTATTCCTGCACTGATTGAATTAAACTCTGCAGCATAAAGAAAGGTGTTCACTTGCCTCCAATTGTGATACTCATGAACGTTTATGGATATTTTTTGCACAGTTAGTGAAAAGGTCTGTGATACAACTGGACAAATGCCATTTCTTATCAGCATTAAAGTCAAAGTGTTCATGAATTTCTGCCCCTGGTCAGTGTCCGGAGCGAGCAGACTAACCAAAGTCCACTTGAAATGGAGTAGAAGCTTGACCATCCCTGAATACTGGAATCCTTCAGCAGGGAGCATTGGGTAGAAGAAAGGAAACCCAGTTTTATCCCTCAGGATCTGGGAAACAAAATTGTAACTAATCTGAAAAGGAAGGAAAAGTGGTATTTTAGTCTAAAATCCATGACAGATGTAAGACACCAATTCTTTTTTTTTCTTCCATATGTTTTTATTTTTTTATTCAAAAGAAAGTTAAAACACAAAACTCAAAAAAAGCCTGAGAAGATAAAAAAGAATAAAAAATACAAAACACAAAACAATCAAAGCAGTAAAACACATTATACACATACTATCCCCTCGAATTGAATACTGATTAATTTACTACTACAGTATTAATGCCTAGCTCTTGCGAAACAAGCCCTCTCAACATTTTTAAACTACTAAATCTACTTGTAAATTGTTGACCTGTCTTCTATATTAATGACAAAGTCATTAACAGGAAGAACAATAAGAGTAAAACAGAACAAAATTAAAGTTTCCAAACTCTGTTAACAAGCTGCTATTGTAATCCGCTCAGAGAAAATTTACCACGGCATCTTATCTATCCCAAATCATCCCAAAATAGATCAACCTGGATCAACTATCCATGTCTGTTTTTGTAAAGTTATCTCTTGTCAATGGTTTAATTAAATATCATAAATTCAGTCTCCAGAATAGATCTATCTTCCAATCAAAGTGCAAGCAGACGTAGTTGACATTTAACTGTAATAAATCCATTCACTCTCCCTCAAGCTTCATAAAGGAAAGGATAACTTTTTTCTCCCCCTTCCAGTCAAAGCCATGATGTTGAAGAAATGTGCATACTTAAATTTCAAAACAACAGATGAAATACATGTTACTGGTTCTCCAGCTGTTAGACTCTCTCTTAGAACAGGAACTGGATCAAAGTCCTTTTGTGCATCTTTGTCCAAAGCAAAAGCTTCAGATGCTGACATTTTTTGAACAATCATTATAGTTCGATCAAGCTTTTAAAAGAGAAATCCAGCTAGAAGCTATATATTTTCCCACCCTCCTTCCTTAGGTTTCAGACACTGTTCAGCCATTTTAATCTGTGAAACTTAGTCAGAGAACAAAGAACAAAAAAAAAAGTGTTTTCCTCTATATTTCAGTCCAGAGTTATAAGAACAATTAAATAGAAATAAACTCCGATATTTTGCAAATTCTGAAAATACAGAATCCAGCGGTGGGAGTCTAATAGCTCTTCACTCCCCCGCCCATATGCTGCCATTCTTTCCATATGGAAGGGATAGAGGTTATCCAGAACAACATATTGTTCTGGATAACCTGCAGTCGAGGCCCTGATAGATACGGGGCCATGATAGATACGGGGTGCACAAGGTGTTTAATCAGTGGAGTAGTGGCAGTCGAACCTCGACTGACACATATATCAGAAGGAAAAAAAGAAAAAAAAATAGAGTTGCAAGGAGTTGAAATAAATCAACATTCAACTTTTAAAGCAAAAAGCAGAATAAAACAGTAAATTTAAAAAGAGAAAATTAATACCCAAGCGTGCTTAAAAAGTGAAACTAATTGACAGGAAGTTGTATATGCCCAGTAACTTTAAGATTGCTTCCAGAGGGAATTGGAATCTTCAAGAACCCCACTCCCCCTCTTCCCCACTGGGTCCATGATCATCCCAAAGTCAGATTGGGTCATTCCTAAGTGCTCCCATTCAAAACCAGGGAGTAGCATTGCCAAAGAATCAGTTTTAGCAGTGAAATCAGCAGATTGTCGGTAAGAGGGGTAAAAAAAACACCCTTTACCATGCAGCAGCCGTCTTGAGAGGAGTGACATCAATTCTTTCTTTGATGGAGGGTTAGTTCTACTCCTTGCAGTGAAGACTTCTCTACTAACTCATTGCTTTATGTATTGCTTCTTTCCCCATTTGCTCCTTCAGGGAAGAATTCTTTTTATTCTAGGAAAAGGGCCTATAGCATGAGCAGATATGTTTGCTTTATTCTATCCCTTCCTTGGATAACCTGAACCAACATCCTTAAGACCTATCATTTCCATAAGAAACTCTTATTTTTATATACAAGGGAGGGCCTCTGATTGAGAGCTGCATGATAAAAATGGTCTTTCCAACAAAGACTCACCTGGGGAATTTTGTAGGTGCCTAGCATGGATGATATCTGGATGGAGAGGCCAGTTTCAGCCCCTTCAAGAACAGCCACTGTGTTTCTCTGTCTCCCACAACTGTAGTTGGGGACATTGGTTTCACCATCAGCAAGCAAGTCCAGCAAAGCATCAGAAGTCTTTCCTGAATCGAAATAATTTTCATAGATATTGTAACCTAGGGTGATGTTGGGTAAGATATGGGAATCCTGGTTGATATCCTGGATGGCTAAAACAAAGGATAGTATTTTCCAGTATTCTATCAATGGCATCCTAGAAGGATAATATATTAAACATAAAGTAAACAATGAAAAGAATATTTTATTCAGGGGTGGGCTGCAGCATGGATGCAGAGATTCGGGCGAACCTCTTGCTCTGAGCTCTGGCTGCCCACGCCCACCTGCCCTTGCCTTAAGCTATCGCTAAATAACCCGCCTTTCCGCCACCCACGCTGCTCAGGTGTGCTCCACGCTGCCCCTGCTGTACTAACTGGAGTTGCTGTCGTCATTAGCTGCCTCCCTGCAGCTTTGCACGAGCCCCAAAGCGGAGCTTGTGAGTGAATCGAGTGCGCGCGCAAATGCACACACACGATCAGCACACCTCTTGCCAAAGCAAGAGCAGCCCGCCTCTGATTTTATTTAATGCCTTTTTGGAAATATATTTCTAATCAGTCTTTGCCCAAGAATCAATCTGAATTGATTATAGCAATCTTGAAAAAAAGTGGCATAAACATATAAATTAACATATAGTAATAAAACCTATCAAATTATGTTTCAAGAGCACTACATGAATAAGTGACAGTTGAGCAAGATTTCAATCAGAATAGAGCTGGAAAGGGACCTTGAAGGTTTTCTAGTCCAACCCCCTGCTCAAGACACTATACCATTTCAGACAAGTGGCTGTCCAGTTTTTTCTTAAAAACTTCCAGTAATGAAGCACCCACAAATTTTGAAGGCAATCTTTTTCACTGGTTAATTGTCCTCACTCTTAGGTAGTTTCTCCTTAATTCCAGATTGCTTCTTTCCTTGATTAGTTTCCATCCATTGTTTCTTGTCTTGTCTTCTGGTGCTTTGGAAAATAGGTTGACCCCCTTTTCTTTGTGGCAGCTCCTCAAATATTGGAATATTGCTATGATGTTACCCCTAGTTCTTCTTTTCTCTAGACTGGCCATACCCAATTCCTGCAAACGTACTCTCCAGGCCTTTAATCATCTTAGTTGCTCTTCTCTGCATTTTCTAAGGATTTGATCATTTGATGACATATGGTATTGAATGGATTCTTTTATCTATCTTAAGAAGGCTAAGAGATTTCCCCAGATCTTTCACATATTAAATTTCTGGGATTCTTTCAATTTATAGTTTGTTTTAAGTTACCCAGTGCAACTGATGCCTAAAGGAATCTATTAGCTTTGGCTTATTTTTGAGGTTTTCAGTATCCTTTCAGTTGATCTAAGATTTCAGGCTGACTTTAAATATTCTCTCTTTTCTCTCCAGATAACCTGACCTGTTTTTCTGTATTACATGCATAATCATTAACTGTGAGAGGGATCTTGGAGTCTTAGTGGGCAACCAGCTAAATATGAGCCAGCAGTGTGCAGCAGCAGCCAAAAAAGCCTAAGCTGCATTAACAGAGGCATACAATCAAGATCAAGTGAGGTACAAATACCACTCTATAAAGCCTTAGTAAGACCATACCTAGAGAACTGCATCCAGTTTTGGTCACCACACTATTAAAAAGATGTTGAGACTCTAGAAAAAATGCAGAGAAGAGCAACCAGGATGATTAGGGGACTGGAGACTAAAACATATGAAGAAGGGTCGCAGGAACTGGGCATGGTAGTCTAGTGAAGGACCAGGGGAGACATGATAGCAGTGTTCCAATATCTGAGGGGCTGCCCCAGAGAGGAAGGTGTCAAGCTATTTTCCAAGGCACTCGAAGGTGAGACAAGGAATAATGGATGGAAACTGATCAAGGAGAGATTCAACCTAGAAATAAGGATAATTTTTTTGACAATGAGAACAATCAACCAATGGAACAGCTTGCTTTTGCAAGTTGTGTACAAAGTAGCTCTAATGCAGTGCTGGAAGATTGACTTACCACAATACATGTGTTAAAGGAGAGTTTTTGAAACCTAATCGTTCAAACTTAGCCTGAGTTGCAGAGATTATGCCACCGATGGAAGCCTCTCCTGGCCTGTAATGATTCTTTGGGTCCACCCTATCCCTCTGTAGAGTAAGGGGGCACTTGTTGTTAAGCATTCCCCAGATTTTCTGGACCCACAGAAGTAATTGAAATAGCAACATGATTTATGTTCCTGGTGGAATATTTAAACCTGTGTGCGGTTTAAACAAAGAGCGAGAAGACACTGTGGAAGAAAGCTTTTGTATTTCAGATAGAATTTAGCCAAGTCTTCACTTCTGAAGTCTACAGGAAAAGACAACTCCCTGCCTTCCCTGAAGATGATCGCAGCCTCACTTTTTCCTCTCTGGACCAATTTGTGCACTTCTCCAGTGTCATGGCCTCATCCCTCAATGCTTTTGTGTGAAAACATATATTTGATATATGTTTGTGTCAAATCTAAAAGTTTCCACAAAAGTCTTTGGAGAATTAGCACCAAGACAACAACTAAATCAGTATAATTTGGATAACAGCAACAAGAAGAGAAGTCACAGAGGAGGTCCATTCAGCTACTGAGGAGAACTTGGCTCCAAATGTCTTTAAGAGAGTATCTTCGTGGAAACCATTGTCAAAAGAGAGCTTTGGGATGTATGTAATGAGTCTAGTGAAGAGAAGGACCAGGGGAGACAGGATAGCAATGTTCCAATATTTGAGGGGCTGCCACAGAGAGGAAGGGGTCCAGCTATTTTCCAAAGCACCTGAAGGCCAGACAAGGAATAATGGATGAAACTGAACACGGAGAGATTTAACCTGGTAATAAGGAGATATTTTCTGACAGTGAGAACAATCAACTGATGGAACAGCTTGCCTTCGGACGTTGTGGGAGCTTCATCACTTGAGACTTTCAAGAAGAGACTGGACTATCATTTGTCAGAAATGGTGTAGGGTTTTCTGCTTGGGCGGGGGGGTTGACTAGATGACCTACAAGGTCCCTTCTAACTCTGTTAATCTAATCTAATCTAGTCACACATTGATCTTGATATATTTTGGACTTTATTTGAAGTGGACTTCAGCTTTATTATCAAGTCAGTCAAGAATCTGCTGAGGTTCCCATTTTAACCAAGATAATAAATGAAGTATGCAAAACAGTTTCTCTTTTATTTCTTTGATGTAACTTATGAAACCATAGGAAATATCCTGAGGATGAGGAATTTTATTGATTACTTTGGTCAATAATTGATTTTAGGTGCTCCTATTTGATTATTCTCATTTTTTGAGAATGGCAGTTCTATATCGGAGTAAAAAGTTTTCCTTGCTTGTGAAGATTGAAGCAAATCATAGAGTATTATTGATTGCTTAAACATAACATTAACCCCAATTTTAAATGTGAGTTAACTCGAAGGACTTCCTCACCAAATGCCTCCAACATAAGAATCCATACACTCGACTTCTGGTTGCACGTTCGGCACCGTCGGGAGCAACGACCTCGAGCTCTGCAGCCCTGCTCCAAGCTTTCCCATTGGAGGGCTCTGAAAGGAGCCATAGCCACCCTGTAGGGGTGGTGAAGTAAGGTGGGGTGACTTGCAGGTTGAGGAGAGCCACATCTCTCCTCCCTGTCTTGGAAAATCCCCCTCATCCAAAGACGAGGAACAGCGGTGGTCCACTTGGCTGCCATGAAGCTGGAAACAGCCCGAATACCTAAGACAGTGCAGGAGCGAGGGTAGTAGTGTAGAGAGATTGTGTTGATGGGTGAGAAAATTCTACTTTCTTTACAAACCATCCCAAGAATAAAAAAATCCTAGAGAAGAGACTCTAAAAATATAATTGCTTAAGCTGCAGAAGAAATGTTTTTAAACAGACTTACGCTGAAAAGTATGTTGAGAGTGCCATCTATTGTCGGAAGGAAAAATGACTCCTAGACTCCTGGAAAGTTACAAAGGAGTATGGATGTGACTTTTAACTGTTTATTGCCTGTTTATGGCTTTATGCTCACCAGAGCTGGAAATAAGAAAAACATTCTATAAAAGAGATTTTGGAAAGCTAGAATAAAAGACTAAAATAATAGAGCAGACTTAAAGAACTTGGAAAATATTTTGGATTATCAGAGTATTGAGAAAACGTTGAAATTGGCCCATTTAAATAATTGACTTTGTTTTGAAAGAAATAGAGACTGAGTGAAATAAATAACTACCGAGAAAAAAAGCAGTATGGAAACTTGAGAGCAGAGCTCTGTTTTTAAACCACACTTCTAGGATTTTGGACACTTTGAACTCGATTGAGCCTTGATTGTTTGTTCCACTTTTATTACTATTATGACTGGAGCTGAATCCTTCACATTCCAATGAAGTAAAGAAGTTAAAACAGAGATGGGAATGAACATCCATTACACTTCTCCGCAGCGGTGTACAATTTCTTGTTCTTAAGTGAAGTGTTAAGATGAGCATCACGGACTCTTTTTCTCCCTATTCTATGTGGTGATTTTGCAAAGGCAAGTCGGCTGATGCCATACTTGCTACATATAACACAGATACGGAGAAGCCGTCTCTTGCAGGGGGTGTGCCCAGCCCATTCAAAACTCTTCCTGCAGTATCCAATTGACAACCTAAAGATCCTGACACAGACCTATCCACCCAGATGTAGCTATTTTCCTGCTTGCTGCCTACTGCCACGGTCATAGGAAAACCTATTCCCAGGAGCCGAGATTGAAAGACAAGCTAAATTCTGCTTCTTCTGTGCTTGGATGAATAACCCCAGTGGTTCCACCTCCCCTTGTTGCTTGTAATTGGGAACAGAATCTTGTTTTATCTTCATTTTTAATGTTCTAAATACATTCAGATTACAGAAAGGAACTGGCTGTGCTTTGCTTTGACAATGCTTTATGTGACATTCAACAATTTATGCAGCTGTTCCATCCCTGCTGTTTAAAGGTTACATTTGCTAGCCTTGTGTTTCCCTGTGACAGAGAGAGAATGCGCAATTAGGAGTGGCATCCCTAAAAAGCCACAAGGGTACTAAATTTACTTTGTCCATTGTGTACCTCTAACAATAAATGCCGAGCTCCGTTTCAGAGATAACATGTTTTGGTGAGTCCATTCTTTACCTGGATTTTTGGGACGTCAACCCAGGAAGTCAAGCATGGGTTATTAGGTGGAGATAAGCCATCTTCTGGGTGATACCCACAGAAGAGAAGTAGCATGGAGACATAATCTCTTTTAAAGGAGTGGCTTTCCAGTAGTTTGGCTCTTAATGTATTTTGCTGTAACCAAAGTATTAAAACAGCAATACCTTCAGTAATGCAGTTTAACCACCATGTTAAGGATTAATATAGTTGAATAAATGCAGCTATTAGGGTCTATAAATCTTATTATATTGGTCACTGTCCTGATTGAATAAAACCAGCCATGATTTTTTTTCAATCAAACCATATCTTTGGATTTTGTCTTAATATATTTCAGTTGTTATTTACATGCATTTGCCTTTTGGGGTTGACTCTCATGTTACATTAAAATGGTTAAAGATTTCCCATGTAACATTAAAGTGGTCATCCAGATAACCCTCAATGTTGCTACTTCTAACAGAGCATTATTCTACATAATCACACTTATTTCATATTGACTTGCACTACTTATGTATACATGTAAGCTGCCCTTCCAATTTTCTCCTCTTTTTCCCCTCTTGTCCTTCCATTCCTTCAGGCACAGTGGCAATAAAGTGGTCCTTATGACAGTTCCCTTAGTTCTTATCCTCATCCCTACTTTTGCCTTCATCTTTTCAGTCCTTTCTCTTCCCCCTTATTTTTCCTTTGACAGAATGCTAAACCTCAAATCACTCCTACTTGGCTTCCTATGATCTACTACAGGCCTCTACAAACCATGAATGAATGAATGAATGAATGAATGAAGACATCTGCAAGATGGACAGAGAAACTTTTTCAAGACAACCAACTTTATAAATCCTGAGTAAGGCCACACCTGGAATACTGCATCCAGTTTTGGTCACCACATTACAAAAAAGATGTTGAGACTTTGGAAAAAGTGCAA
>JANHFL010002515.1:104036-120964 GCA_032468155.1 Oxyrhabdium leporinum | reverse complement strand
TATATATATCTCACCCCCCCACCCCATGTGCTCAATTGTCCAGGACCTCAAACCATGTGGTCCTCTCCACTATTAAACCATCTTTCCAAAGAGCCTCCATGTTTCCAGTGTCTTTCTCCCCACTTGGAACTGAACCCAGATGGACATTTCGTCCAACATTACAAACTCAGATGGCTTGCCACAACATGCTAATCCAAAGGACAAGAGGCCCCTGTAAAATTGTCTGGTAATACAAGGGATCAGTGAGTTTCATCTGAGCTTATAAACCGTCATCTTTGGTTTCAGTTTAAGCAACTAGGCCCTTGATTACAGACTAACTCCTTCTCTGATTGCTATACACTACGGTCTTTTTCTGCTGACTTGTTTGGCAAAGCATTTATCTGATATTCAGGGCCTGCTTTCTTCCATCTAATGAAAAACCACTCAGGTTTCAGTGTCACGTTGCTTTCATAAGGGCTGAAAATGTTGTTTATGCGGCCCTAGCTATCCCAAGCCCTGCGCCCCTGTGCCTCCAAATAATTTGCTAAAACCTGAAGTCTTATGGTCAACAAAATAGTATTTATTTGTCCAGAAATTTGTGATGTTTTTGAATTACTACCAGTAGCTAGAGACAGTCTGTAGATAGCGGCATGTTTTCTACTTTTTTTGCCTTCTTGGCAAAGGCTTTAGGCAACTGAATGGTTTTAGAAAAGATGAATGAACACTTAACTGACGTATAGTTGTACTGTCCCAGGATCATGTGATCGCCATTTGTAACCTTCCCAGTTTATCGGTTTCCAATAAGCAAAATCAACGGGGGACGCCAGATTAGCTTAACAACTGTATGATTCACTTAAGAACTGCAGTGATTCACTCAACAACTGTGACAAAAAAGGTTGTTAAATGGGGCACAACTCACTTAACTGCCTTGCTTAGCCATGGAAATTCTGAGTTCAATTGTGATCGTAAGTCAAGGACTACCTGTACCCTGTGAATCTAATCCTCTGATACCCGGATGCCCCATTGATCTAATGCTCTGATAGCCAGATGCTGCTGTAGAGGTCCATTTGGACAACCCCCTGCTTGTTAGGTGCCAGTAGACTTGTGGCAAGACACAAACAGAAGAGAAATGAAAGTCAAAAAGTCTTCCAGACGGATGGAGTTTTTTCAAGGAGGAGAGCCAACATTTAATTTAGTGGAAAATTGAGAGCAGACATTGATGAAAGAAAGGGGAGAAGGTGCGTCCACAGCAGAAATTTGGCCAGAAAGGCAAGGAGGCTGGGAGAGAGTGGGGAAGGGGAAATTTAATAAAAGGAGCAAGGAGAGAAAAGCATTTTAGTGGTAAAATGGAGGTTCGTCTCTCTCTTCAGCAATGGAGACCAGACCATTTGTGCTCTGCAAGGATTCTCTCTCTGCAGTGGCAGAGAAAAGCATCAACCAAGCAAGATATGGAAGAGGAATGATAGCCTTAATGTTTACTTGTATGGTGAGAATAAACTCCCAAGGTATCTGGGGGGCGGGGAGTAGCTGCCACAGCCACCAGAACAGTGAGAGAAAGAACAGAGTTTGAGTGAAGGAGAGACCTGGTGAGGTGAAGCACATCCCCAGAAGCAGCAGAAATCAAGGAGGAGACATGGAGATATTTAACCAGAGAGAGGAGTTTGGGTGGCTCAGTCAGGAAAAGACAACCAGCCAAGTTAATGGATACTATTGCTTTAAGACAGCAAGTTTCCAAAGAGAGTCAAGCTCCATTGCATCTAATGCACGGGTGGGGAATTATGGCCCCTTTATGACCTGTGGACTTCAACTCCCAGAATTCCTAAGCCAGCCTGGCTCAGGAATTCTGGGAGTTGGAGTCCACACATCATAAAGGGGCCATAGTTCCCCATCCCTGCTCTAATGGAAGGTATTCAACTTATAATCACCAAATGTTGACCTTAATTCAGGGCATCTCTTTTTACATGCAAGTTGACATCATAAATGCAATTTATGGATTCCTGTTCAAAAAAGACATCTAATTAGTGGTTGAATTCACACACTATGTTTATGTCACAAATGCAATTTGGTTTTGAGTGATATGTGAACCAGGGCCTTATGGTTTGTTCCAAAACATATTATTAAAACAAATATCATGTCTTAAACCTATCTTTTTCTATATGTTGTTTTTAATATAATATTGACTTCATCAAGAGAGATGGAATTTTGCCACAAACAGTAGACCATTTAAAAAAATAAAACAAACAAACAGAAAACCCCGAAACAACAGGTTTATTTTAAAAACAATAGCCAACATTTTATTTTCTCATGAACATGCAAGATAAAATATGCATCAGTCTGGCGGTTCCAGCAAGATCACTCCCAAAGTAAGAAACATGATTTTATATTAAATCCAAATTCAAAAATGTCTCCTAACTCTGAATACATTAGGACTCTGCATCAAAATCCAGATTCACTCATGCTTCCAGTTGGTCCAATGAAAATTACTGTACATAATAAGAATCAATTTGATAACAGCTAACTTGAATTTTGAATTATTGGATACTTCTTCCTCTCTGTCTGCCAAATACATCTCTGCTTTATTTATTTAATTTTTGAAAAGAAGGACTGTATGTCGTAGGAAAGGAAGCCATTAAGAGAACTTCAGAGAGACGTTCTCTTTGTGGTTCATGTAAATAAGTCTCCTGGATAAAACAGGAGAAGTTTACATACACTTTCCTAGAAAGGTTTGTCAATGTTGTAGAGTTCTACAGCCGCAGGGGAAAGAAAATTAATCAAAAGAAAGAGCTGATCTTTGCCTGAAGCAAAATATCAACTAGAATTTCCAAATCGTGGGAGTCAAAACTTAAGTAATATCTGAAAGCAGAGACTGATATGTAGAACTTAAAAATAGCACCAGTGTTATTGTGCGCAGAAGACTAACAGTTTTCTACCTTCTTCATTCAATTAGAGCATGACATGATTTCTTCTCACATCAGCAAGTGATTGGCTTCCCATCCACTAATGTTGTTACAATAAATGTCTCAATTTCATGCTCTTTGACCGACTGCTGATACAGGTAGTCCACAACCTGTGATCACAACTGAGCCTAAAATGTCCTTTGCTAAGCAAGACAATTGTTATTTTACACCCTTTCTTGCCATAGTTGTTCAGTGAACCACGATAGTTGTTAAGCTACTAAGACGGCTGTCGTGAAGTGAATCTGGTTTCCCCATTGATTTTGCTTATCAGAAGGTTACAAAGGGTGATCACATGATCCACATGGATACTGCAACCGTCATTAATATGAGCCAACTGCCAAGCGGATGAATTTTGATCACATGACCATGGGATGCTGCAATGATTGTGTGAAAAACGGTCATTAGCCACTTTTGTCATTGCCATTGTAACTTTGAACAGTCACTAAACAAATAGCTGTAAGTTGAGGACTACCTGTAGAAACGATTCTAAACTATGGGGAAAAAGGAGCTAAAATCATATGAAGCAAAGAGCATGGGGCATTGTTTATAGATCAGATTTTGCCAGTCATCTACCTTAACTAAGCTGCAAAAAGGGAGGGGGATGCTTAGGAGGAGATATCCTGTTCCATGACTAGAATCAACCCCCTTCCATGTCACTCATTTTCTTCCATCCTGCATGGAGTTAACGCAAAGCTGGACTTAGTGCTCTAGCAGGAATGTTTTGAGGCTCAGCAATTCTTCCACTACCTTCTTTTCAGCCTTTGGGAAGGCCGGTGGGGGGGTGGTAGATAAAACAGAGATCAGAGGAAGGGGGAGGGAGGTCTTCAAAGCCCCATAGTTTCCATGAGTCAGCCAGGCAAGCTGCAATAAATCTACAGGTTTAACAAAAGTTGTCCGTCCCCATACTAGATGCTTGAGGTATTGCCAAGCAGTTTCTCAATACTGATCAAACTGCCGCAGTTGTTTCTTCACGGTGGAACAACACACCTTAATCCAAACCAGTGGTCTAAAAAGAATGCAAGCAACTTGCTGCAATTCAACAGCCAAACTATTTCCCAACAAACAGTTCCAGGATTAATAGGAGAGAATATTTGTGGCAAAGGGTTGAACGGTGGGGTCCTTGGTGCTCTCTGACCTTGATTATTTTCTTGTAGATGTTTTATTACCAAATCAGGTAACATCATCAATGCAAGAAGGAGTGGGGTTTGTTCTTATATACAAGTGGCTTGTCCTGTCAGTGTTGGTGAGAGTGGTCTTGGAGATTCCCTGTTTAGCCTGTTTACTGTTTGATTGTTCCTCTGAGTTGGGAGTTGATTGGGGTATTGTTTCAGCATTACATAACAGCAAGAAGCAAAGCCAGAGCACAAAACTTAAAGCAATGGGACTGTGTGTGTGTGTGGTGGTGGGGAGAGAATACTGGTTTCCAAGTGTGACTTGAAATATGGGAAAACAAGGATGAGTTCTTCCTACAAAGCAGAAAATCTTTTCTGATTTTTTCCCTCTTCCTTTTATTGGTCAAGGAAGATATTTTTAAGCCTTCTTTCATCAAGAGAGAGGGGAGAGGGGAGGTTGTAGCATTTATTTTATTTATTTATTTATAGCCCAGCTTTATTATTTTTTTACAAATAACTCAAGGCAGCTAACATATCCAACACATCCTATTCCTCCACATTTCTCCTATTTTTCCTACAGCAACCCTGTGAGGTGAGGTGAGCTTAAAGGGAGCAACGGGCCCAAAGTTAGCTAGCTAGTTTTCATGGCTAAGATGGGAATAGAACTCACAGTCTCGCACTTTCTAGCCTGGTGCCTTCACTGCTAGATTAACGTGGCATTGGAGAAGAGAGACTTATATAGAAAACTTTCCCATGCATGGATGTAAAATAGCAGATATTTTAAGGCTTACAGCTGTGGAAAATTCCTATTTCTATTCTCTTTCTCCTACAGATAGGGAATTGGAGGCTGAATGTGTTGGCTGCCAGAAAAGAAATCTGGAAAACATGCACCCTGTCTAGGAATTATTAATATATATATATATATATGCATACATATAGTCATAATTTAGGCCCATCCTTTGCAAATTCATGTCATTCGGAAGACGTCTCAGCTTTCCTTGCCCTCAGCCATTCTGAATTGTAATTCCAAGCCATCGGAAGGACATAAATTTTATAGAAGGCTGACTTTGGCTAAAGGGAGTGAGACATCCTGAGGTGCTTAACTGAAAGGGGGGGAGCATTTGTTGAATAGATCAGTTATAATTTATTAAATGCAACTTTGTTATCCTTTTAAACATTCAACTCTTAATTGCAGTAGGGTTTTTTTAAAAAACCCAAACACCGATACCTGTGAGAACAATGCCAACTTGTAGATCGTGATGTTAACTTGAATGGGTCTATGACAATTTGCCACAGCCAACTCGCCATGGCCAACTTGCTAAGGCTAATTCACTGCGGGACAACTTGCCACAGCCAACTTGCTGCAGGACAACTCTCTGCGGGACAAGAATTTCACTAATATCAAAGAGATAGGGGAATAGAATCATTAAAGAAAGGATGCAAAAGGAGGGACAGAATGAATTGTGAACTGAAAAATTAAAACAATTTTTATTTATTTTAAATAATTAAATAGAACTATTCAATTGTCCTGCAGCAAGTTGGCCCATGGCAAGTTGGCCGTGGCAAGTTGTCCTGCAGCAAGTTGGCCGTGGGGAGTCGGCCATGGCAAGTTGTCCCATTCCGAAATTGAATTATACAGTGCTACGTTGGTCTGATCTGACAAAGCTCTCCTACCACATCTGAATTCCACATTTCTTTTATACTCAGGTCAGAGAGGAAGGAGGCGGAGTAGTTGCTTGAGAGTCACAAATGTTCAGCTAATGGACTCATAATGGCATATCACCCTTATTACAAAGCACAGATGCCAAATGAGCAATAACACATTTCATACCTTAGTCAATCCTTCCTTCCTTCCTTCCTTTCTTCCTTTCTTCCTTCCTTTCTTCCTTTCTTTCTTTCTTTCTTTCTGCCACCCATCTCAATAAAAGACTCTGGGTGGCTTATAATTCAAAAAATATACAACAATAAAATATTTTAAAACAATACTAGCAATAAAAAATACTACTACTTATTACTGTTCTAGGATAAAAGGGTAGGATTGCTCCTTGTCAATATTGAAATACTGTCTAGTGTCTGGATTAGATGCACTTTACCTTTCTAATACAAATCTGAGTTCCATTATTCCATATTTTTGTCTCTTTTTGTGTTTTTTTCTAATGCATGATTGCTTTTAAACACACAGTTCTAAGACAGACTCAAACCAATATTTAGAATAAGGGATTTGGAGACTAATCCTTAATAAAATTACATGCATAATTTCAATAAATATTGTTACTATACTCCAATATTATTTAGGTCTAGAATAATAAATCTTGATTAAACCACAAACTGTCACATTAAAATATCCTTCCAATTCCTTTACTAATGGGAAAAGCAATCCTAATTAGTACTGCATTCTAAAATCTCTCACTATTTTAGAGAATGCCAAAGATTTTCACTTTCATGTTGACTGCCAGTTCAACTAAAGCAAATATATAACTTTATCATAGAAGAAGTAATTAACTAAAATATAATTGGATCCTCTTTAAGATATCCATACATTATTCTTAAAAATCAGCATTTAGATTACCATTGGCAATTTGTTATCTACACATTGTTTCAGAAAGAGATTCTAAAAACTCAAGATCCTAACTAGTCCTGAACTTTTATTGGTCCAAATTAAGCATTACTGAAGTAAAAGCTTTCAAGTACAAGCACTAATTAGTGACTTTATAACAGAGTGCAAAATGAGGTATGAATCTAGATTGTTGTGACCTGCCCAAAGTAACTGAGAGTTGGGCAGCATACAATTTTAATAAATTATTATTTAATAAATTACTATTCTCATTAGTAGATCACAAACACCTTTTATGCTGAAAAAGAATCCAGGTTACATACAAGGACATATAATGCTAGAAACAAATTCAACAAACTAAAGGGAATATAGGCAATCCGCAACTTATGACCACAACTAAGCCAAAAATTTCCATTGCTAAGCAAGACAGTTGTTAAATGAGTTTTGTCCTATTTTAAGACCTTTCTTCCCAGATTTGTTAAGTCAATCACTGTGATTGTTAAGTTAGTAACACGGTTGCTAAGTGAATCTGGCTTCTCCATTGACCTTGCTTGTCCGAAGGTCACATAAGGTGATCACATGACCCCGGGATACTGCAACCATCATAAATACATGCAGTCACCAAGTGTCTGAATTTTGATCACGTGACCACAGGGATGCTGCAACAGTCATAATAAGTCACTTTTTTCAGTCACATCAAACAGTCACTAAACAAATGGTTGTAAGTTGAGGACTACCTGTACTGTATGTATTATTGGCATGATGACACAAAATTTACAAATATCAAACATATGCTTCAACAGGCAAGACTGCCTTGGTATTTATATAGAAAATAATACGTGTGATGCAGAAGAGTTTCGTTCGTTACACATCTTATGCTTGGTTGCCTATTTGTATTTTAGCCTTTTTCCCCTGGTATTGATCTGGACTTAAGTTCCCAAAATTCTCCAATCAGCATGACTGCCATTGAGAATAATGGGCTAAAGCCCATTCATTTGGAGAGTACCCAAGTGGAAAAACCGTTTTTGAAATATGATTTCTTTGGTGGTACTTTTTCTATAATGCTGTTACACTTAGACTTAGCACAAAGACTGCTAATGATGACTTGGAATAGCCCCACTCATCACTTTCTGAGGATATCTCCCCATAATTTTAGTTATTTTATTATTTATTTGTTAAATTTATTTGTTGCCCATCTCACTGCTGGGCCGCTTACCACAATAAAATGGAAAAAATAATATTAGAAAAAATGTAAACATAACAATAGCAAAGCAATGAAGCAATAAAAATAAACAAGGAAAGCACAATAATACAAATTTTAAAAAATAATGCAACTTTTGTCTTCTCCCTGGTCAACTGTTCTAGCCCCTCTGGTTTTATCACCCAGGTAGTCCTCGTTTAGCAAGTACAATTGGGAACAACAACTCTGTCATTCAGTAAAGCAGTAAGTAAATGAAACAGCTATGGTGCTTCAGACCTTACTTCAGCTTTCCTTTGCTTTACAAGCCTGAGAAAATTGTAAATGTGATTACTTTTACATCACTGTTGTAACTGCAAACGGTCATTAAGTGAGGCAGTCACTAAACGAGGTCCACTTGTCGTGTGTTCTGTCTTCTCCCAACCCAAGGTTCAGTGTATGAATGATTTGTGATACCTCAAGTTAGGAGGTTATAGCCCATTACAAGCCATTTTGGTCGTAAACCAAGTGACAAGGCTTCTAAACCAAAACAGTTCATCTGACAGGTTGCTAAATGAAGGACAAACTAAGATAAAAGCAGAACATAGCTTTATCAGTCTTATTCAAGCTTTCTCACTTTTATCTCATCTCCAGCTGGGTTATTTTTTGATCCAACTCCACTAGTTTTCCAGAAAACCAGCAGACCTGTGTTCAGAAACAACCCAGAGCTACAAAGGTGAAGCATCTCCACGCTGGTAACTGTCACTCAGGCAACCTGAAGACGGCTCACATCCTAGGCCTCAGCCCATATTTCCCTGAGCGCATAACTCACATTTTAAGGAGAGAAAGTGGTAATCTTTACCAGGTGGGTGGGAGGAGAACAATATTTAGAATGTAGGTAGTATTACAGAATGAAACAGCAATAATTGCTGATCTTAAATTGTCCACAAAGTTGTAAGAGCTAGTCCACTTGTAAGTAACCTTGTTACTGAAGCAGGTTAGAGCTTGACTACTGCACCAGTGCCTATTAACTTTTTGCTAATTCAGCCACTGGAGGAATGCATATTAATATGACTTTGAGTAAGAGATCAAAATATAGTAATTTGCACCTGACAGCGTAAATCTGATTTACTTAATAAACTATGATTGAAAACCCCCTGCCTGGGGTGATGCATTTAAGCAGTCACCGAGGGACAATCCCTAATTCTCCCACTGGAGTCATTTCAACACAGAAAGTGGAAACTTTGAAAAAACCATAATTTTATAAATTTATACTTTTAATAACAGAACAGAGTGACAGAATTAGCAGAGTTGAAAGGGACCTTGGATTAATCTGCATAGGTAGTCCTCGACTTAGGACCACAACTGAGTCCAACGTTACTGTTACTAAGCGAGACATTTGTTAAGTGAGTTTTGCTCCATTTTACAACTTTTCTTGTCACATTTGTTAACCGAATCACTGCACCTGTTAAATTAACGGTTGTTAAATGAATCTGGTTCCCCCTCCCCTTTGACTTTGCTTGCCCAAAGGTCACAAAAGATGATTGCATTACCCTCCACGACACTGCAACTGTCATAAATGTGAGTCAGTTATCAAGCATCTGAATATGGGGACGCAGCAATGGTCACAATTGTGAAAAAAAGTCATAAGTCTTTTTTTTTTTCAGTGCCATTGTAACTTCAAGGAAGTCTTGTCAGTCAAAGACTACCAGTAATATGTTCTGTTAACTCGCTTCGATTTGAGATTTTCAGGCCTGCATTTAAATTGGCCACCTAGGTTGGCTATAAAGCACATGGGACTAGGATGCTGCCTTGCTCCTCAGAATCTCCCCAGTTACAGATGGCAGCACTCGTGCGAGACCGAATACATTTTCACTGTCATGTTTGTTAATGTGAGTAGGGCTACGTGGATAAACTGAGAATTAAAGTTCAATTCTCTTTTCTCTGGCTGTATACCTTGTTACTTATTTATGTCCTACCTCTTATCAATGGCATGTCTATGCAACTTCCTTTTACTCATGCTAGAATTAAAAACTGTTTATTAATAGCTTTCAGTGGAAGTTGTTTTGCAAAAAAAATATGAGTTGGTAGGGAAAAAAAAGCTGCCCAGCCATCACGATTTTTCCTTCTTCCTGCGTATAAATTCCCCTCCTCCCAAAAGCTGTGATGGTGGCCTGATAGCCCAGCTTTACAAGCAGGAGTTTTTTTTTCCCCAACAGCTGCAGCTGGGATTATAGGTCGTAGCAGAGGGGGTGATAAGTGAGAAATGGCTCGTTTGAGTCCAGGGTCAGGGCAGTGGGGCAGAGCAAGAGCTCAATGCAGGCTGCTTACACCAGCGACAAAAATGGAGCCAGATGGTTTTTGCTGATTCAAACCAACCAGAAAGATTAAGACGGGGATTGCTGATAGATGAAATTTACCAGAGACCCCCAAGGTAAGCACAGATAGATCCTTGACATACGATCACAGTTGAGCCCCAAATTTCTGTTGCTAAGTGAGACAGCTGTTAAGTGACTTTGGCCCCATTTTACAACCTAACGTGCCACAGTTGTTAAGTGAATCACTGCAGTTGTTAAATTAGAAACATGGTTGTTAGTGAATATTGACTTTGCTTGTCAGGGATAGAGAAAGGGATAGGGATAGGGATACGGATGCGCTCTCTCTCTCTCTCTCTCTCTCTCTCCCTCTCTCTCTCTCCTGCTCCCTCCGCGTGCACTTTTATAACACTCTCTCCTGCTTCGTTCAAGAGACGGCAACGGTTATGCAGTCTTAATCCAATATTTTAGCTACTACATTAGATTGATTCTATTTTGTGCTTTTCCCAAAAGAAAGATATGAGATGCCTCACACTCAGCTTCTCTTGCACAGGATGCCTGCAGTTAAGATTCCCCAAAACAGTAGGGAAAAAAATGGACTTTTGCTCGGTTCCGCTTTTGAATACCTACAACCAATAAGGTAATTATCACATTCTATTCTTTTATCTCATTTTTGTCTAATCTCAGTGCTTACAATTCCCAGTGTCTCAAAAGCAGGGGCATATTGAAATGCCGGTTTTAGCAAAAAGGTCCATAATGAAATGGATATCATCCTTGAAATATATAAAGTAGGCTTTCAATCACTATAAGTACTTTGGTTGCTGTTTTTTATTCCTAATGGAGTAGAATTTCATTATTATGGGTGTAGAAATATTATAGCTAATGAAGCTTAGGCATGAATTAATCAAATAAGAGAGAGATCTGAATCCGCAGCGCTGACGTATCTGATGACAAAAGAAAGTCAATACAAAGATAAGACGCTCAAAAAATAGAGTGTAAAATACAGTAAAACATATTTTGAATGAAACATTTCTTAGAGCCTGGTAGCTGCCACACACATTAGCATTGCTACAATGCATTTCTCCATGGGTAAATAGCAGTTGAGATGAATGCAGTGTGTTCCGCTATTAAAATTAAATATAGATAGTCCTTGACTTATAACAGTTCATTTACTGACTGTTCGAAGTTACAATGGCACTGAAAAAAGTGACTTATGACCTTTTTCACACTTGTGACCATTGCGGCTCCTCCATCGCCACGTGATCAAAATTCAGATGTTTGAAAACTGACTCATATTTATCACAGTTCAGTGTCCCAGAATCACGTGATTACTTTTTGTGAACTTTTGACAAACAAAGTCAATGGGGAAGACAGATTTAACAACTGCAATGATTCACTTAACGACTGTGGTAAGAAAGGTCATAAAATGGGGCAAAACTCACTTAACATATGTCTCAGTAACGGAAACGTTTGGCTCAATTTTGATCATAAATCAAAAATCTTCACAGCAGCTTTCAAGGCAAAATGGTACCAGATGGGGATAGGGCTATATATTTCTCCTAGGGCAAGCATTAGTTAGTTATGTACCCTTTGTAAGCAGACATTGTACAAAGTAGGAAGATCTGAAAATTGCAGCAGTCTTTACAATAATCAGGAGTCTCACCACCTTCCACTTCTGTAGGGCTTAAATTTAACTTCATGCAAAGGTGACTTTAATAATTTGTGGGTTGGGTAAGAGTTACAGGCACCCAGCAAAAGAGAATTTTAGAGTGTTTCTTGCTGGCAGCTTGTCATCAACATAAAACACGTTTGAAATAAAAAATGAGCAGATCAAAAGGGAGGAAAAAGTTTGCAGCATCCTAAAAATATCACGGAACGTTGTCAAAATATCATGCAAGAATAACAAAAAGATATGCCAATGTCACATGTATCCCTTTTTGAGTATTTGTAATTGGCAAACAGAAATACCAATGAGTCCTTCTCTCTGAGGGACATGGAAGGTTAAGAATTATGGGGGAAAAGTAGATTTATTTTTTTTAAATCCTTTTGAAAAAACCCATCTACCTGCACGTCCTTGAAGTCTGACAGATTCCCTACCTGAATAATTTGCAGAACTACATCACTTCCCAAGGTCAATTGGAAATAGATTACCAGAAAGCACGGCTGGTAAGGCTGCCATTTTTATAACAAGACCAAGCTGAGGAGAAGTTGTGACCCAAATCATTATAGCTAGAAAGTGATGGAAGAGAGTCAATCTGATGGGCCAGTTAAGGTACAGTATGGGACCAAGAATGGGAAAACTGAGTCGTAAGTCCATTCTCCAACATGGAAGCTCACCAAGTACAGGTAATCCTTAACTTACAACCATTCAGTGACCCTTTGAAGTTACAGCACTGAAAACAGTGACATAACTGTTTTTCATACTTATGACCACTGAAGCATCCCTGTGGTCACGTGATCCAAATGTGGATGCTTGGCAGTTGGCATGTATTTATGATGGTTGTAGTGTCCCGGGGTCATGTGATTACCTTTTGCAACCTTCTGACAAGCAAGTCAATGGGGAAATTAGATTCACTACATTGGTGTTATCCATGTAACAGCTGCAGTGGTTACTTAACAACTGTGACAGGAAAGGTTGTAAAAAGGGGAAAAACTCACTTAACAACTGACTCGCTTAGCAATGGAAATTTTGGGTTCAGTTGTGGCCATCTATTGAAGACTACCTCTAAATTGTCACAGTTAGCCAACCTGCAATACCACCAGTAGTCGTTTTAAAACATCTTGAAGCCGATTAAGCTTTGCATCAACCATCTCATTTCTTTCACTAGTTCATACCACCCGGCTGATGAGAGCTGCAGACATCAGTAATCTATGGATGCATTTAACCAACACAACATTAATAGCAGTACAAAATTGCTCTTTGTTGGACAGTATTTCTCATTTAAGACTCTAATGACACAGTTTGAATAGGGAATTATGTTTAGATCTAGCATCTAAGATTCAGAACTCTTGAGCAGCTCTTTTTTTGGCTCTTTTTTTTTTTGAAATTCAATCATTTGATCAATTCAATTCTACTATACCAAGCATTGCATTTGTTTCAATACTTGAATATTTTGTTCTATGTCCCTTTTGCTCCTGAGTTATGTTTAGTTTGCATGGTTCCTCCTGATGCTTCATTTATAATGAATTGTTTTTATCAGTTTCTGACAGCTGCCATGAAGCTAAATAAATAAATAAGCTGCCAAGAAGGTTCTTCTATCACTTTCTGAAAGCGAGAGGTAAATTTATAAGCAATCATGAAATTAAGACAGCATTGTAACTTAGTTGTAGTCTGGGGAAATGTGTTAAGAGGAAGCCCTGCCTACATGCCACAAACTTGAACAAAAACCAGGAACAATTAAATCTTCAGGGAAAATTTATTTCAGACCTTTTTTCCAATCCTAAATGCTAATTATGCCAGAGGGACTTTGTCTGTTGTAAGCAAAAATGTTATCAGGAAGCAGCCTAATGCTTTCAAACCTAGAGTATTTGTGTAGTAAAGAGGTTATTATGTGAATGTCTGTTTGAAATATTAGTGAGTGGCAGAATTTGCACAGAATGCAGTACCGGTAGTCCTTGATTTATTATGACCAAAATTGAGCCTAATATTTCTGTTGCTAAGCGAGACAATTATTAAGTGAGTTTTTCCCCATTTTATGACTTCTCTTGCCACAATTGTTAGCTGAAGTTTGCAAAAGTGATCCTGGGGCACGGCAACCGCCATAAATATGAACCAGTTGCCAAGCATTTGAATTTTGATCACATGACCATGGGGATGCTGCAACAGTCATAAGTGTGAAAAATGGTCATAAGTCACTTTTTTAATGCCACTGTAAGTTCACTAAATGAACTGTTGTAAGTCAACAGTTACCTGTATCCTGAGTCAACTTATCATCAGCAATTTAACAAAGTCAGATTTTCTATATTATACTATATTTCTTCCCATCTGGGAAGACATTTTACCAGAAATTTTATCATAAAGTAAGTACAGCAGCATAAATTATGAGCTTTTGACATTTTATCCCAATCTGACTCAGGTCACATGGGGATTACAGCAAATACACAAACTATTCAAGGAAAAAGTCCAGTATGATGATTTAAAGGTCAGATATTCATAGCCATTTTTTTTTAAATAAAAAGAAAGCAACTTAGTAACCAAGGATCCAAGGAAAACTACAGGTTGTTGCTATAAGCCTAGTCACATAATGTACTCGTGCATTTATCATTGCTTATAGTACAACATGGCAAAAGACTCCAAGCATTAACGAGAAGGTGACAGTTCCTGAGAGGGAAATAAAGAACACCAGGAGGAATTGATTTAAATACATTTCCCAGTATTTGATGAAGAAACAAGTACAGTTGTTGACGGCTGTGGTTTTCAACTAATAGCATGGGCACAATTCAAAACCATAGGTCTTCCAGAGCAGAGAATTTATATTTGCATAAAGGATTAGATGTTTCGTTCTTGACATGATTGTAAAGACCCTAAACTAGGTTTGATAGCTAAGCACAATTTGAAGGACACGTTCAAAGTTAAGACTGCTAAACTTTATCCCCTCCTATGAGCAGCCAAGATGGCAAGCTGAGTGCCAAGAGCACTCAGAAAGAGGCAACCTGTGGTCATCTAGCATTCCCCCTATCATTGACCATGCTGGGTGTTAGGTACTGAGAACTGAAATGCTGCAACCTTGAGATAAGATGGGTGGCCTATAAAACAAACATCTCAAGATCTGGTGGGTTTCCATCCCGGTTCTAGAAGGACGGCTGAGAGTAGGCTTCACGTGTCTCCCATGAGTGGGAATGGTATCTCTATACTTTTTATGAATATAGAAAAACCTTACCTCGTATCATCTGCACAATCATAAACATAATCAATCCTTTGAGGTTACTTGTAAAAAAGGTTGACCTAAAATCCATGATGTTTTGTTCCCAATTCATATTTTTAGCCCGCAAAGTTAATTAAAGTTCATTCATACAGGACACAAAATTTTGATTTGGCAACACGAGCCCAAATCTGAAGCGAGCGTTTCTGTGCTTCCTTCTTTCACTTGAAGCAAACCTGTTTTGTATGTTTCCCCAAAGTGGAAAATCATTTAAGCCAGTCCTGTTCTGCAAGGAAAGCATTAACCACAATTTGCAAATTCAGACATTACCCAGGGTCAGGAAAGGATGGGAAGTACAATGTTTTTTCACATCTGTGCGAAGAACCAAGGATAACTGACTGTTTACTTCTACCGAACTATATTAGTCTATGTGAGTGTGTTCCTTTGAATCAATGTTCACTGCTGGTGTCTGGCTGGACAAGTCCCTGCAGTTTTCTTGGCAAGGTTTTTCAGAAGTAGTTTGTCCCTGCCTTCTTCCTAGGGCTGAGAGGAAATAGCTGAGCCATGGTCAGCTAACTGGCTACATGCCCCAGGCAGAATTAAAACTCAGTCTCCTGTTTTTTAGCCCACTGCCTTAACCATTACACCAAACTGCTCCTCTGTATTGAACTATAAAGTACATTTTAAGTCAGGCTTGTAAACAGCCATTTGTCTCATTTGCTTGTGACAAGCTCCAGGCAAACAGGCTTGAAAAGGAAAGGGGGAAGACGTGGTGTTAAAATTTAACTACTGAGAAATTAAAGAGGAACATTAACAACACAGGGTTAGATGCGTTAGTTTTTAAGGAATAACAACTTCTGCTGAATTCTTGGCAAAACTCTCATAACTACCAGAATGCTGGTTTCCAACAGAAGAACCTGGGGGGCGGGGGAAACCCCACGAAGCTGTTGGAGGAAAAGTTCATACAACATCCAGGCAGCCCCCAATATTAAAAATACAAAATAGATCATAGGCACTGAATTTTGGCTGGCTCAAATAATATAGATGCGGAATAAGGTGAATCATATGACTGACATCCTCATTTTTATTTTCTCCTGACACAAATTGAAAGAAATCGTGGCATCACCAGAACATTTAAACTAGTTTTTTCTGCAACTGAAAAACTCATGATGAATCTTAGCAAGGAGCCAAAAATGTAGGGATGCAAGAATAAAACATTATTATAGAAAAAAAACCTACCTACCTATCCCCTCCTCCCCCCAAATCTACAAATAGGATTCTTCCCACCGTACTTACAGTATCTGCATTAAACAGAAAGGAAAAGAACCACCAACGCTCTACACGAGAGAATTCTATCCAAAGCGCGCCCCCTTGTGGCGAACAGCGTACTTTGGAAGAAAGAACGAGAGGGAGAGACCGAGTATATTTGGCAGCGCCAAAAGAATAAAGGCGAAAAAGAAACTTGAATGATATTGACTGGTTTGCCATTAAGGCAGTAACTGTAATTTAAACTGTTCTCCGATTCAGACCACAGCCTTTCGGTTTCACAGCCAAAACCGAGAAGGCTAATAGAAAGAGGGAACAAAAAGAAAGACAATCTGAAGTTTACTGTACATAAGCAACATCCAAACTTTATGTCAGTAAAGCGACTATTATCAGCTTGATTAAAACTGTAGCTGGTATGACCCCGAAACCCTGTTGCATTCTGCACACGAACATGTATGTAGACCTACGCCGTCACGCTTGTTTGCCACCCGCTTCAATTTAGGCATCTTAGCGCAGCGCGCACATGTTATGATACGCATTGCTTTTAGTCGAATCTCCGAAGAAAGAGGCTGGCTATTTTATTCCAGGTAATTGGAAGTGGCAAGCCCTCTTTCAAGAACGCAAGTTTAAATAATAGAAACGTCCAAGCATCGTCAGCTAAATAAACTTGGGAAATGGAAATAACGGGGGGGGGGGGGGAGAAGGG
>JANHFL010002515.1:70455-84417 GCA_032468155.1 Oxyrhabdium leporinum | reverse complement strand
AACTGGCTCACCTTTGTAATCAGTTGCGGCATCCCACAGTCACATGACTGCAATTTGTGGTGTTTTTTGGCTGATTTCTGGCAAAACAAAAATGCCTATTCAGAAGAATGAGTTCTTATTTATGACTGTGGTGTTCACTTAATGACAGCAGTGATTTGCTTAACGACCACAAAAATGCTGTGCTTGGTTTGGTCATGTGGGTGCCTCAACTTCTGACTGTAATGACTTATGGCTGGAAATCCAGTCTCAAAAATGCAGTTATAAGTTGAGGACTTCCTGTATTTTTTTGATGTGGTCTCCTACAGTACAGCTCGGCAACTATTGGTATATGTTGTAAGTAGACAGATCAAGATTTCATATGTGTAAAAGAGAATTGGATTTAATTGTTTCCTGAATCATATCAGGTCAAATGAAAAGTGTTTTCTGTGTTTTGAAGATGGTTTTCTGGCATTTTAAAATTATTTGCTCTTGTTATTTTAAGATTTCTGTAAGGGATTGAATCCTGATGACTTTTTACCGTCTTGTGTAGATTAGCTTTTATTGCTTCGATCTAATAGTAGGTTTTACTTAAAGATTAGATCTGGTGCAAAGTCCACTTTTCACATGCGGTTTATGCATAGTGACATAAGTGTACTGTGTGTAGCATCCCAACTGAATTCCTCTTATTCTTGTGAAGTAGGCTGTGTTGAGACACAGAAACAATAATTGATTCAGAGATAGCTAAATTAAATTACTTGAGTTTCTAGCTAATTTAACTTGAAGCTACATACTAAAGACGTTTTTATGTTGGTCATAAATAATTCGAATGGTATAGATTTATATCCAAGCCATTTTAATTGTTTTTATAAAAATGACTGCAACTTGTAATTTGATTTACTGCAGTAGTGTCCATGAATGGTAACATTGCTTTGACTGAAATGTGATGCTCAACAAATTGACAAGCTGTCCGGGTGGAAGACTTAGTTTATTTATGTTGTCTAAAGTCTTTTTGCTCCCTTTCAACCATTGCTTGATTGTTTTAAAAAAAAACCCAAAAATGCATATGAAGCAAATAGTACAAGATACATAGAATACAAATAGCAGTTCAAAGTCTCAGGCAAAATTAAATTGCGCTATTTTTCTTTTTAGTAAAGTTGTAAGCAATGCGAGTATAGTATACAAGAAAAAAATAGTGTTGGTTTTAATTTTAAGTTGTACAAGTCACGATAAGTGAAGAAACAGCTTCTTTTGAAATCCTAGTACTGGAGAAGTTTCTTCTTTTAGCAGCTTTAGCTTACTAAAAAGTAGGAAATATTAGACAAAAATAACTCAATTCTATCCTCTTGCAGGAAGTTTCTCCCCCCCCCCCCTCCATCTAGTGCATATATGAAAATGAAGGGAAACAATCACTGACAACTTCCTATTTGTTTTGTCATGTCTCTTCTTTGGATTGCAAACACTTTCAGTTTCCTTTGATATTTTGAAATAAAATTCCATAACAGGCAATATTGCTGAAACAAATGAACACAAATGCTGTCTATGCAAGTTTATATTCAGTAAGTGTAATCTTCCTCATTATTTATGCTAGGCAGTTGCTAAAATGGTCCAACAGTGCTGTACGTACGTTGAAGAGATTACAGATTTGCCAACCAAATTGCAGTTGATTGACACATTACGTACAGTGACAGAAGGAAAGGTAAGATGTTTTGCTTTCCACAATTTGTGGTTTTTAAAATTTCTTCGTCATGCTTATGTAACATTCAGGGTTTTCTTGGTGCCTTGCAAATTAAATCTAGTTACCATGAAACAAGTTGATAAATTCCAGCTTTAATATTTGCTAATGGAAGGTATAAAACAGCATAGAAACAGACACTCCAAGAAGTCAGGAAACACATCACTGACTAGGATTTGAAAGAACAGCCTCGAAGGCCTTGGGAAAGATATTCAAATGCCGAGATATGTCTGTACCTACAAAGATCAGAATCGTATAATCCATAATATTACCTGCAACACTCTATGAAAAGTGAATGTTGGACTTGGAAAAAGCAAGATAGAAGCATTGATGCTTTTGAACTTTGATGTTGGAGAAGACTCATGAGAAAAATGTGGATAAGTAGAAAACCAATATATCATTGAACAAATCTGCCCAGACTTCTCATTTGAGGTACAAACAATGAGGTTCAAATTAGACCTATTATGTGAAAGCCTAGCTCTCCAAAGGCTGGAAAAGATGGAAAGAAGAAGAGGTTGACCACCAGCAAGGTGGGTAGACTCAGTTATAGTGGTGGTAAGTAAACCATTAGAAGACCTGAGGAACTAGGTTAGGAAGAGATCTTCACGGAGAAAATCTATGGGGTCACTAAGATTGACAACAACTTGTTGGCATATGATCAATTAATCTTGATCCATTTATTCTTCTATTTGCCTTGTGATTCAGTCCTCATTCTCTATATAAAAGCCATCTATTTTTTATTGGTCACTCACATTTGTATTCAATTTGCATATATTCATTTACCCATTCATTCTTGCCCCTGTCATTGTTTTATCACCTGAGCTTCTTAAGAAACTATGCCGTTTTTTATTCAGTGTACTTTTATGTTTCTTTTGACATACCTAGCCCAAATGGCAGAAATACCGATGTCTATTTTTGACAGTATTACTAGCTTAGTACATAAGGGATACTGTCTTCTCAGCAAGGCATTCAACATAGTCTCTCATAACATCTCCATTAAAGAAATAGCAAAATGCGGATGAGGTAAATGTAAGATGGATTTGTAATTGATTCTCAGCATTCATGGAATACTGATAATTGGCTCCACATTAGCTTGGAAAGTATTATTGAATAGACAGCAGAGCACAGAATCATACAGATGAAGATACGATAGGAGCTCTGGCTTTCCCTCTGTCACAATCCCAGGATACTTTGCTAACTATACGCCTTCCAAATCTCTCCTCGGTCATGGTATATCTGAAAGATCTATTCTTTGTAATAACTTGGCCTTATGACTCATTAGCACATAAATACACATTAAGTACATTAAGCTTTTATTGTATTTTATTTTACTTTGGCTTTTATTTGTTTCCAATTTATTTCAATTTATTTTTTATTCTCTATTTACATTATAAAATATGAACACGGTGCTACAGAATATAGATTTAGATAAATCTTAAAAACTGACAAAAAAGTTTATATCAATTATTTTTAAGATATTAATAAACAGATTGCTTCTATAATTGATTCTAACTATGACATTGATAAATATATTTTATGTTTGTAAAAATAATAAGGCTTCTTTCACATATACAACACTAGGTTTATGCAGTGGTTAATTCTTAATTCTGCTTTCCTGTTTTTAGATATACGTTGAAATTGAGAGGGCTCGGCTGACAAATACACTGGCAAAAATAAAAGAGCAAAGTGGTGATGTAAAAGAAGCAGCCTCAATTTTGCAGGAACTTCAGGTAATATAAAAGGATAGCTTATCTTGGGATCAGTGCCCGTGTTTCAAATACAATTTTTCAATTTTAGAAGTTGTTTCGATCAGTTATCTACTAGTCATACAAGAACATTAAATAGTGCAGAGGATTTGTGGTATTTGTCTCTTGTGTTTTAGAAACCTTTTAAATCGGTTAAATACATTGCCCACACAGTATTGTTTACTTTCCAGTAAAGGTTTGCAAAGCTTACCTTTTCCAGCTAGAAGATAACCAGCTTTGTAGGCGATCCCCCAAGAAAACAATGACATTTTCTAAGAAGATGTACTAGGTGGGGTCTGAAATCCTGTGTGACGCACATCATCTTTTGCAATGGGAGGTTTTTTTTCTATCCCTGCCTCCAGCCTTTAAGAATAGATTTTTGAGAGCTTAATCTGTCATTTGTCAAAAACCTTAAGTTTTATTTGTCAAAAAGCTTAAATTTCATTTTGAATTTGACCACAATTCAAAATAAATGAAGCTTATTCAGCTGGAATTGAACAGACTTCGTCTACAGAATCTTGTCATACTGTAACTGTTTTGATTTGCTGTAGACTTGTAACTACCAAGTGAAGTTTTATATAAGTTAAAAATCAATGTTTTTGTTAGCTTTGTGTGCAGTTCTTAGAATTTCACGTGTCTCAGTCTATAATATTTCAACGCTCTGAACTTTAGGTGGAGACCTATGGATCGATGGAAAAGAAGGAACGTGTGGAGTTCATCTTGGAACAGATGAGGCTTTGTCTGGCTGTAAAGGACTACATTCGAACTCAAATTATAAGCAAAAAAATTAACACCAAATTTTTCCAGGAAGAAAACACTGAAGTACGTCTGGTGGTAGAAAACTTTTGATTTGCTGGCTTGTGGGGTGTTATTCACACATCTGAAATAGTTCTCACGTTACTGAGGAAGTGACAGATGTGTATGCTTAAGGTGTCTCTCCTAACCCAATGTTATTTGACATTTCAGAAACTAAAATTGAAATACTACAATTTAATGATTCAGTTGGATCAGCATGAAGGTTCTTATCTTTCCATTTGTAAACACTACAGAGCTATTTATGATACACCCTGCATCCAGGCTGAAGGTGAAAAATGGCAACAGGTAAGAACAAGAGGAAAATGGATTATAAGCTGTTAATGTCTTATATAAGCAAATGCTGCCTTTGTGAAGGTACTCATTTAATTTTTAGGGTGATGAAAGTCAAATGTTATTGTTTTCCCATTATAATCAATATTTTAGAGAAAAAAAGTGATTTATATTCCATGTACATTTCTTGAAATAGCATTTTGTTGTTTCTAGAACAGCGACAAAGTTACTTTCTTTGTTATTAAATAAAATGTAATTAGAGTTATATTAGATAGAACAGTGGTCCCCCAACCTCCAAGCCATGGCCCACTATCGGGCTGTGGCCTATTTGGGATTGGGCTGCGTGAGTAGATGGTAGGCATTTGGTGCGCTGGACCACTTCTTGAGCAAGGGCTACGTGCGCATATGCCGGCCCATTTGTGCAAGGGCTGCATGTGTGTGTGTGCATGCCCACCGTTTGTGTCCAGTTCCCCTCTTCCCCACAGCCAAGCTGCAAAGGTTGGGGACCGCTGGAACAGAATCTTATCAGCCCATATGGAAAGTACTGTATTTTCAAATAGTTAGATACTATTTGGCACTTTTGCCAGATGGGGAATGCTTCTTTGCATCTTGAAAGTTACTTTAGTTCAGTTGAAGCTTTTGAAGTAGAAAAGAGTAATTTTTCATGTGTTTTTGTAAAGCTGTTTCACAAAGTGTTTTTCTCCAAGTTAAGATTGAAAAACTGCAGGGAGAATGAAGAATCAGCTTTGTTGGACGTGCAGGCAGTGCTGGAGGCTGGTGCTTTGTTTTGCAACATCTAGCTTCCTATCTTTTTAATTGAAATATATGGGTACACTGGAGACCCAGATATGCAGGCCTCTGTTACATTGCCAGAGGAAACACTGGGCAGAGAGCTCATTCCAACCTGACCCTGCTTAAGTAACTTAAACAATGCAGATTTTTCCACATTCTGTTTATGATAACTAGAATTGGGCAGAACCTTTGAAGAGTGACCTTCATAAGTGCAGGATTCTCCACGGATGCTCATCTCTCATTCCATCTTGTATACATTTGCTCCGGCCATGTAGTCAATCTACCGTAGTAGGAATCTAAACCAAGCTTGATTCTCATGCATGTAGGGCAGGGATGTCAAACTGGATTTCTTCGAGGGCCGGATCAGCATTGTAATTCTCCTCCATGGGCTGGCGGGGGCGGGGAGATGGGACAGATGCCTCCAGCAGCACTCTGCGAGCCAAAAATGGGCTGTGTGAATGCCCCACGCAGCCCGTTTTTGGCCGGCAGAGTACTGCTGGAGGCCGGGGGGCACTGGTTTTTGGCTGGTAAGAGGCAATTTCCAGACCGGCCCCGCAGGCCAGATTTAAGCACCCTGTGGGCTGGATCCGGCCTGCAGGCCTTGAGTTTGACACCCCTGATGTAGGGGCATGAAAAGTTAGTAGGGAGGTATATGTGATAGTAAAATACTGGTAGGAAAGAAGTTAGATTTTAAAACCAAACCGCTCAAATAGTTAAAAATGTTATATGTGAAAATTCTGAAAGGACCCAGGAAGAAAAAAATATTTGAAGTGGTGTTATCCAAAATTTGCTACTGATAAAAATACATGTAAATTATTTAAGATGCAGGAAATCACAACTCCTATTTGCTTACCTTTCAAAGGTATCTTAGGAATTGAAAACTCCATACAAATTTATGGAACAATGTTCCAAGGTTTTGAAAATGCTTTCAGGTACATATTTATGGGAATCCCACTAATTCCACTTATATCTTCTTTAAAATGAAGAATTTTAGTCTAGCAAGAAAGCTTTAAATTGTTTTCAACGAATTTCCTCGTTTTGTATATAAATTGATCAGTTTGATTCCTTTCAGCTCTCCAAACTTGTAATTCCAAGTTAAGTTTGATTGCAAACTAGTACATAAAAAATAAATAAAAAATGAGCTTCTTATTCCAAATAATGTTGTTTATTTTGATATGTTACTACATCTCTGCAGATCGGTTTCTTTCTCTTTCTCTGAAACAGGCACTGAAGAGTGTTGTATTATATGTCATCCTATCCCCTTATGATAATGAACAGTCTGACTTGGTGCACAGAATAAGCAGTGATAAAAAACTAGAAGACATCCCCAAATATAAGTATGTGGCTTCTATTTTTTTTTTTTTTAAATTAAGAATACATTTGGGGTGAAATCTGCACAAATGTTAATTTGCAGACTACGTTCCTTGTAGAATTTTATATAATATAGTGTCGTTGGTAGGGAGATGGCTAATATATGTATTGAACATATGATGGCTCATATGATGTGTTGTTATTTTATTTTATTATTATATGTGATTTCTCTCTTATTAGTTTGTTTTTTATACGATGTTTTTACATTCTTGTAACCCACCTTGAGTCGCCATGTGCGAATAGGCGGCAATATAAATCTAAATATATAAATAAAATAAATTTGAATTACTCTGTTTATAGAATGTAAAATGACAGTTGTGGTGTTGGTATGCATGTACCGTATTTTTCTGAGTATGACGCACTTTTTCCACCCCCAAAAGTGGGTGGAAATGTCTGTGCATCTTATACACTGAATGTTGCCAAAGCCCTGCCCACCCGCCGCCCCTTCGGCCTCTACCTCCCAGCAATTTGCCTCCTTGCAGCAAACAGCAAAAAGTCTGATCTGCTTCGGCACAGCCTGATTAGCAGAAGCAGCTGGTTTTCATTTGAATCAGCTGTTTCAGGCTGCAGGGATCGCCATTGCCTATTGCCGCCTCCCTGTGCCCCATTTTCAGCCTCCACATGCTCCGTTTTTGGCCTGTTCCTGGCAGCGGGGATCGGAATGGGCGGAAAATGGGGCGCACGGAGGCTGAAAATGGGGCATGTGGAGGTGGCAATAGGCGATGGAGATCCCTGCAGCCTGAAACAGCTGATTCAAGTGAAAATCAGCTGCTTCTACTAATCAGGCTGTGCTGAAGCAGACCAGACTTTTTGCTTTTTGCTGCAAGGAGGCAAATTGCTGGGAGGCAGAGGCAGATTCCCCCCCCCCTCTTGTGTTCTTCCCCCAAAGCAAGCTGCTTATACTAATCAGGCTGTGCTGAAGCTGAAACAGGATTTTTGCTGTTTGCTGCAAGAGGCAAATTGCTGGGAGGCAGAGGCAGACACAGATTTTTCCCCCCTTGTTTTCCTCCCCAAAAGCTGGGTGGGTCTTATACTTTTGAGCGTTTGGTAAGTTATCGATTTCTGTTCCCAAGTTTGGGAATTCCCACTGTATGTATATACGTTAAACTGAAACTGTAGTAGTATCCTTGATGCATATTTCTAAAAAAATTTGGGTAAATAGATATGTGCATACTGATATGTACAGCGATGCTGGTATACTCTTTTGAATTAATAGTTTTGTTTCTAACATATTCATGCAGTTACAAATATCTAATAAAGCAAGTAAGATGGATTAATGCACTGGTACCACTGACATAATTCTTTTAAAAAAATGCAGTGTTCTGATGGACGTGAAGATGATTTCGCTGTTTACAGAGGCTCTTTTTTTAAAACAGAGATCTTTTAAAACTGTTTACTACTATGGAATTGATGCGCTGGACTACTCTTGTGGAGGATTATGGGAAAGAATTGAGGGAAGGATCCCTTGAAAGTCCTGCAACAGATGTGTTTGGCTACACAGAGGAAGCTGAAAAAAGATGGAAAGATTTAAAAAACAGAGTAGTGGAACATGTAAGTCAATTCTGTTTTTTAGCCCTTCGTCACTAATAGCAGTCCTTTTTATTCAGTTGGGCTAACATAGTCCTTATTGCCAAACTCTATTTGAGAAGTTCTTTTTGACAGATACACATCTTTGTTCTAGTTGGAATATAGGAATATAAATTGAATAGTGTAGCAGTGCTATTCCATTTAAATAAACTTTGATACAGAGAGGAATGTGGAAAAAATGTCTTTAAAATGTAATTCATTGCTAATTCCTTCCAGCAACTTGTTTGCTATACATTAGAGTTGTATCTGAGACTATTTTGTATGTTTCCTACGTAATAAACTGAATAAATTATTTAACTCACTCTCACTAAGTATTTGAAACATAAGCAAATGCTTGAATCCATTGCAAGATTTCCTTTTATATTTTGGGAAATTATTTCAATTAATACCTAACAAGCGTCTATTCTGATTTTTTTCTCTTTAGAATATTAGAATAATGGCAAAATATTATACCAGAATTACTATGAAGAGAATGGCACAACTTTTGGATTTATCAGTTGATGTAAGTGATGTTCAAGGTTGCTTATGGCTTTCACATGAAAGAAAATATATGACACAGTTGAAAAAAAGAGCACGAATAGTATTTTTGGAGTTTTAAGAAACCAATTTCCATGGTGATGTACATTTAATTTAGTAGTAGAATCAGTAAATCTCATTGAGATTCTGCTCTTGTGCATACTTTTCTGGACATATTTATAGCTGAACTTATATCTGAGGAAATTTACATAAATTTGTACTAGAAGCCTGGGGGTGGGGGGTTAGTGTTTGAATTAGTGATGGCTCCTGGCAATTGCTGTGACTAGTCCCTGCAGGTTGTTGTGGTTTTTTTTGAGGGGGGGGGGAGATCTTTTAAAAGTTGTTTGCCAATTGATGAAATATACTTTTTATATTTCCTATATAGTATAATATTGTAAAAAGTATACAAAATAGAAAGAAACATTTCTTAAGATGTAATTTCTTAGCCATTACCAATGATAGGCCAACTAAAAAACCAATTGTAATTGCTAATCCTGTTACTCCCCTTCGTTTGGGGATGTCTGTACCTCAAAGTAGGAGCATCCAGAGGATATCTTCTTTAAAAAAAGGGGGCCATAGGAAGAGTGTCCAGTTAGGTGTGCTTCTCTTAGACTGCTTCAGATGTTTTTATACAGCCTGCCTCTCCATGTTGCTGTTATTCAAATATTTTGGTTTTGCTGCAATCAAACAGCACTTAGTATTCCCAATTTTGGACCTGGGAAAGATTTTGGAGTTGAAGTGCAATTTTGAGAATGGTCATTGTTCAAATTTTTAGCTTCTAGGTTAGTCAGAACAGTTATGGGCATCTGACCTGTTGAAGGCTATTTTATCAGAGAGGTTTTTTTTTTAATGGATTCCATACATTTAAACCTTTACCCAAATGAATCAGCTTCTGCTGACCTCTGCTTTTGCTACCTGAGATGTTCAGACGGAAGGATAGGACTGTAGATAATTTTTGTATTTTTTTTTGTAGCCATCATAGTTACATGGAATTCTGAAATACACTTCCAGAATAGCAGTAGCACTTAGACTTATATACCGCTTCATAGTTCTTTACAGCGTGCTCTGAGTGGTTTACAAAATCAGCATATTGCCCCCAACAATCTGGGTCCTCATTTTACTGACCTTAGAAGAATAGAAGGCTGAGTTAACCTTGAGCCGCTTAGAACTGAACTCCTGGCAGTGGGCAGAGTCAGTCTGCAATACTGCATTCCAATCATTGCACCCACCAGGACTCTACTACGCAGATACTTACCTTTAGTTACAGACTTGTGTTGTCTCATGCAAGCTTATTTTGACACATTGATTAGCTAATTTATATATTAAGATTGGTTGAATGTGGTTGAATACAGGTAGTCCTCTACATATGGCTGGTCATTTTAACAGCCGTTCGCTGTTGCAACAACCTCAGAACTGGTGCTTTCTAACTTATAAAATGTGCCAGTCTCTGCTGATCACATGACTGCATTTCAAATGCTTGGCAACCCATTGACATTTATGCCTAGTTGCCAAGTGCCCTGCAATCATGTGATTGCATTTAAAATCATCTCTGCCAGTTTCCCCAGAAAGTCATTGGGGAAGTCAGGGAATGTTGCAAGCAGAGGGGACACTGGATTTGAGGTCTGTTCCCCCAGAATGCTGAGGGATTTCCCCTCACCTCCCCATGCAGGGAGGGGAAATTCTCCCACGAACAGACCTCAGATCTGGTAAAAAAGCTAGCGAGCCTTTCAGAATACTGGTATTTGCTAATGTTTTAGTAAATACCATGTCTACCCTGCTGGAGGGTATCTGAGTCTTTCAGAACACTGGCATTTAGGAGCGTTTTAGCGAATGCCATTGTTACCACCTTCCATAGTGGAAGACATTAGTGAAAGCCAGCTCTCTGAACCTTCCAGAACAGTGGCATTCACTACCATTTTCTCCAGATTTATTGTCTGTTCCTCCGTGCACCAAAGGATTTTCCCTCTGGAAATTCTGGAAAATTCCTTGGCATGCTGGAAGAACAGAACTTGGAATGCTGGAGCACCTCCTCTCTGGAAAAAAATGCTAGCAAACACCATAATTATAAATGTAAGTGCTATTGCTATAATTCTCAGGATAGTTCTCCCTGCTGGAGTGGGGAAGAGAGCTCAGGTCTCCTGGATTGGGGGGAGGGGGGTAGCCCTCTTCCCAGCACTCTGTTTGACACCCCCCACCCACCCCCCAATGGTCACTTAAACACAGCTAGGAAATCCAGGATTGCAGTTAATGAACAAAGTGGTGATGTGGCATCTCGCTTAGCAACTGCTTCACTCAACAACTGAGATTCTGGACCCAATTGAGATCATAAGTGAAAGACTACCTGTGCAATCAAAATTTCAGTGCTGAACCACATTTTTTAAAAATAAGGGATGACATCAGATATGCCAGCCAAATACAAATGTTTCTTAAGCACATTTCATTGTAAGTATGTGTGTGCATATACAGGCAGTCCTTGACTTACAACAGTTCATTCAGTGCTATTGTGCACTGAAAAAAGTGACTTACGATCATTTTTCACAGTTACGACCAAAGTAGCATCCCCATGATCATGTGATCAAAAATTCAGATGCTTGGCAACCGGTTCATACTTATGACTGTTGCTGTGTCCTAGGGTCATGTGATTACCTTTTAAGACCTTCTGAAAGCAATGTCAAGGGGGAAGCCAGATTTACTTTTGGCTAACTGACTTATCAACTTCAGTAATTCACTTAACAATTGTGGTAAGAAAAGTTGTAAAATGGGACAAAACTCACATCAAATGTTACACTCAACAACCTAAATTTTGGGCTCAGTTGTCATAAGTCGAGGACTGCCTCTATATTCATTCATTTCTTCAGAATATGGATAACTGATGTACTACTGTGAAACAGTGAAATTTCATTCAAAATGGTTTGTTAGTTTGACTACCTGATTTTCTGTCATTTATTTGCTTTACAGGAATCTGAAGAATTTTTGTCCAACTTAGTGGTGAATAAGACCATCTTTGCAAAAGTTGATAGGCTGGCAGGAATTATCAACTTTCAGAGACCCAAGGACCCAAATAACTTACTCAATGACTGGTCTCACAAGCTCAATTCACTGATGGCTCTAGTTAACAAAACTACACACCTCATTGCCAAAGAGGAGATGATACATAACTTGCAATAAGGTGCCTCAGTAGCCTTAATGCTTTAGAGAGGCATTGAATTGGCCATAGAGACTTTATCCCACTGTATATTTTTTCATCTCTCCCTTCCAGATGAAACTTAGAACATAATCACTCTTGAAGAATTGTTGACAATTAAGTTCCTTTGATTATTGATTTGGTTTATAACAATTTTTTTGCTGCAATTGATGGGGAAAAATAAAATTGTACCGCTTGTGTAATGGAAATGGCCTTTGATTTATCCCAATTCATCCTGGATTTGTCTGATTTGCATATCTTTTTACACTGTTAGATATATGTTGTAATACATTCTTTTATAAAGAAATGTGACAAAGTGTTTATTTAATGTTGATTCTCCTAGACTGAAATTTCAAGCATGAAACAAGTATAATTTCTCTCCTATGTTAAAGTATGGTAGGTTTATAGCAGATCAAGAAAAGCATGGAATTAAGTTGTAGCTGTTTTGTATGTCTTTATACATCAATGCTTTTCACTTACATTTAGCTAGGTACATTAACACAAACAGTTTCCCAAAAAAAGTCTTAAAGCATTGCTGATACTTCATTGTGTCTTGATGAAGGAAATTATCTAGGCTGTTTCAAGTAACCTTAAGATCTAAACTGAAAACAAAATGTAAATAAGTCAAACTGGTTTTCTAACCTTGCATTCAACTGGTAAATAGCCATTTAAGTCTTGGCTCATAAACTTGAAGGTCAGATTTTAAATGTACAGGCCTCAGAGTGCTATATGCTGCTACTGATTAATTAACTAATTAATTAATTATGAGCCATGTTGAGATACTGACACAGGTTGTTTCCAAATAAACAAGTTTTAAAAATGTCACTTAAAACAATATCAAGCATGCATAGGTAAGTGCCTTGGATACATTGAGGTTAATGCTTTGAGCTTGCATTTTTAAAAATTGTATTCCTTTATATTTGCAAATTTTCATTGAGAGGTTGTGATGTGGCATGAAGCAAGGGGTGGACTCTGCTATTTTAAAGAACAAATTGATCCAATGTTGGATCATAGCCTATATAAACAAACAAAAATAGATATTTATGTTACATGTTTTATTCCATTTTGCATGGTATGATGTAAATAGAACAGTTGCTTGTACAGGCAAATTTTGTTCAGGTTCATTCTGAGATTCACTATTCCATATAAGTATTGTTGATAGGTAATCTTCATTTGTTGCTGTTGTATGTCATGATTTTCTATCAGAAATTTGAAGTGAGTTCACACAGAGCTTTCAGCGATCTCGTGATCAGAGTTTTGACCCTGGACCTCAGTTAATGGTTTGGTTTAGAAAGAGATGCCTGTAGAAGAAGAGGATGGAAAATGATATTTCTGAATATTCTCTTCCACACACCCCCTTAATCTCTTTGATATAGGGAAGGTCTTTGAGTAGGTTAGCAGTGGGCAGTGGATAGTTTCCCAGAAGAAGGCAGCCATCCCAATCTTGGCATGTAAAATTTAACCTTTAAGTGCTATGTATTGCATGTGATGTCATATTAATGTAACGAAGGACCAGAAGATGCAATACGTGTCATAAAGTGTTGTCCAGCATATTATGTGTGGCTATATTGTGCTACCTGTCATGATACAAGCCCAGCGAGTATCTAAAACCATGCTTGATTCTCATTACGTATTAAGGTGTGCAACATTGAGAGATTCATCAGTTTTACTAAAGTTGCACGTGTTAGAAGGCCAATGTCAACTGAACTCTGTTGCCTTTACTACATTGCAAAATTTGATTCATTGCCTACGAAGATTACAGAAGGTCCTACTACCTGATTTTTAGATAACTTCCCCTAGATCAGGGGTATCAAACTCAAGGCCTGCAGGCTGGTCTGGAAATATCAAAGGCCTGTGGCGCATTTTCGGCCTCCCTGATCTCCAGCAGCACTCTGCCGGCAAAAGACGGGCCGTGCGGGGATGCCTCTGCGTGGCATGTTTTTGGCTGGCAGAGTGCTGCTGGAGGCCGG